>MU405290.1:0-145996 GCA_022836615.1 Annulohypoxylon bovei var. microspora
TACGTTGTTATTATGGCACCGTGTTATTAAAATATTAAAAAAGCTAAATTAAAATAAAAAGTTAATAAAATAATAAATTATTAAGAATTAACTTTTAAATATACATTTTTATATTAAAATTTTATTTAACATTTTTTTATAATTTACACGTTTAATCGTTATTCATTAAAAATAAACCGCCGATATCGTATAAGAATAATTTAATGAATATAAATTCGAAATAATGTAAATCTTTAAAATTCATAAATCGATTCTTTAAAAAAACGCAAACATATAATTTCCCATTTATAAATTTTTCGGTGATGTTTATACCCTTTTTATTATTAATTTTTTCGTTAATTTTTTATTATTATATTTTAACTTTAAAGGATTATTAAATAAATAATGCTTTTTAAGCGTTATTAAATTAATTATAACTTATATTAAAGAAATTTAATAAAGTAATTATTATTATTATAAGAATTTATTAATATGTTAAATTAAATTATTAAAACATTTTAAATTAATTTTATTCATTAAAGGCATTATTAAAGTAAATATTATTATTAACGTTAATAAGTTTTTTATTAATAATATTATAATAATATTTAAATTTAATATTAATATTATGGTTAATAAGTAAATTAAGTATAATGTTAATTACATTTCCTTTAAAAATAAAATTAAATTAATTTTATTTTAAAACGTAATTAACCTTTTTTATAACTTTTCTTTAAGTATTATTAATATAAGTTAAGTTAAATATAAAGGTAAATAAAATATATTTTTTTTTATTACTTTAATTTTATTAAAAATCGTTATTTATTAATATGTAAATATATAAATAATTATGTTTTCGAAATTAAATTAACATTCTTTACATAATAAATTTATATAAATTTAATTATAACATAATATTTTACTTTTTAAGTTTATTAAAATTGTATTAAATAACATGGATATTATTAATTATATTTTTTATAGGATAAGGTAAAATTTTAGCCATTAAATATATATTATTGGAAAAAATTAATATATGTTTAAAAATCTTTTAATATGTAAAGCTGGTAAATTAATTACTTTTAAAATCAAAGATAAATTTAATAATTATTTTAAATACAATTAAAATTAAAAGAAACCTTTTTTTAATTAAACGAAATTATTTAATTTCGAATGGGAAAAAATGGACGCATAAATTCCATATTATTATTAATCGGTAATTACGTAATAACGCACCTTTTTTAATTGTTTTAACATAAAAATTATAAACTTTTATAAATTTTAAACATTTATTAAAACATTTTAAATAATTGAATTAATAAATCGAATTTTTTCGATTCGAAAAAAAAAAGATTTTAAAAACATTTAAAAGATGTTACGGAAATAATTCTTAAAATAATATTATTATATTAATATCATAACATTATAATAAACACATACGATATTACTTTAATAATAAATTTCCTTCGTTTTAAGTTATAAGTTAAAAATTAAATATATAAGATATTTTATAACGATTATTAACAAAATAAAGAAAATTTCTATTAACCGAAGTAATTTCTTTTATTAAAAAAGCATTATTAAAATCGTTTATAATATTATTTAAGATTTAATAAACGTTAATGGTGTTTATATTTTATTCTTTAAATTTAACATAAAAGATAAAGTTGTAATTTAATGGTCCACATTATTTTCGTTTTATACGATGATTAAATTCATTATTTAATATTATTAAATGGTCATTAGTATTTTTACGTTTTACATTTATTTTAACATAAAAAATAAAGCCGTGATTTAATTATCCACATTATTTTCGTTTTATATAATAATTAAATTCGTTATTTAATATTATTAAATCGTTATTAATATTTTTACATCTTACATTTGCTCTAATACTTGATCTTAAAATTAAATCGATACGATTAATAAATATTACATTAAAGAAAAGCTTAAAATAATTAAAAATATATTTATTAAACGATATATTTCATTAAAACGAAGCGAAAAATTTAAATAATAAAAATATTAATTTAAAGGTAATAACATTTAAAAACTTATAAGTGTAATTTTATACCATCCTTTTTTATTTAAATCATTCTATCCATATATTAATAATTTTTTATACTTTATTAATATATATATAACTTTATATTTTGCTTAAAAACATGATATAATGATTAAATTTAAAGTATTATAATTTTTAATTACATGTTAAAGAAAACTTTAATAAAGATATTAACGCGATGAATTTAAAAAATTAATTAACATAAATATAACTTTTTTATAAAATTACATTAACGTAATATACATTCCCGAAGCATCACCACTTAAAAAAAGCAAATAAAAAACGCGTGTTATAATATATAATAATTTTATATTTATTTTAAATATAAAAATAAATATTAATCTTTAATTTTTCCAAAACTTATATAACATTGTTATATAAAAAAACGTTTTTAAAATAAAAGTGATTTTATTATTTTTAATTATTAATAATCATTGGAAAATACAATTTTTTTAATATATAATTACCCGTAACATTTATATTTTTATATTAATAAAAATGCACCTTGAGTTTTAATTAATTAATAAAAAGTTAAATATATAATTAAAACATTAATAATAATGTTAAATGATTAATTAATTTACTTTTAAAATATATTAAAGCGTTTACCGCATAACCATTAATATGGACCTAAGTAAATAATATTAATAGCTTGGTTTTAATGAAGTTTTAAGAACGTTATTTGTAAATGATAACATTAAATTTTAATAATTATTACGATTAAAAAGATTTAAGATTTTTATTATATTAACCATTTAAATATAAATATTTACCTTAATAACCTTAATATTTAATTTTATATTCTTATATTTAAAACATTTTTATTATACAATTCATGCTTACATATACACATATTCATTTTATTCATTTTTATATATTTTGAAAAAAAATACCATTTATTATTATATTTTTTCCATTTTAACCATTTATTTTAATATGTAACGGTTAATCCTTAAAATAATATTTTAAATTTAACCTTAACATTTCTTTTATATTTAACATTACTAATGTTAAGAAATAAGAAAAATAATCTTAATTTATTAAATATAAAAATATCATGATTATTTTTATTATTATTATTAACCTTTTATTTAATTTTTTTTATTTAAATATTTTACGATATATTAATTATAATAATTTCATTATTAATTCATATGTTTTTAATAACAATAAATATTAATTCGAAAAAGGCGATATTATCCTTATGTCCGATAATTTAAAATTATAATCTTTTCGAACATTATTTTATAACGATGTTAATTATTAAAAAAGTTAATAAACGTTAATAATAACATCATTATAATCCATGTAAAAATAAATAAACCTAAGAATAAATCCCATTAAGATTTAATAATATATATAATAAATTAATAAATGTTAATTTTATTAATATTAAAGAACTCACCGTATAAAAATAATAAATAATTTACTCATTTTTTAATTATATTTATTCACCACCTTAAACATAACACATTGTTATACATAAAATTACCTTAAAACCGTTTTTTTAATATAAATTTTTTATGAAATTATAATTTTTCTTTAATTAAAACGACCAAGCTTTTCTATTAAATCTTTTCAAATAAAAATTATACGCTTTTTATATATTCGTTGTATATAATAACTTTACATTAAAAAAACACCAATAAGCGTTAAATAAAAAAAAGAATAAGTTAAAAAATAACTAATATATTTATTATTCCGGTAAATTTATTAAGTAATTTAAAAACGATTTTATTATTCGCGTTGGTTTTAAACCGGATATACCGTTAAAACGTTCCTTAATACACATTATAATACTTGGAAAAAACTTATATATAACTTTAAATATAACTTTAATATTTAATAATCCAAGTTTTCCGGAAAAAGGTTCTTTTCACTTTGGATTATAAATATAATTAAATTAATTTAAAAAAAATAAAAACGTAATTCAAAGGAAAAACACTTTAACTAAATTAACGTTAACGTTATAATAAATTTAATATAACATTAATTCTTAAGTTAAAATAATTGTAAAAGGTAAAAACGTTTTAAAATTAAACTTAAATGTGTAATTAATTAAAAGTTCAAAAACATCACTTATAACCGTAATCGAAAATAAAAAGGAAAATAAAATATTTATTACATTATATTATAAAAACCTAAAAAAAAAATCATTTACATTACATATAAAACCTTTAAATGGTTAACCGGAACTTATTTTTAATGAAATGGCCGACTTTATTATTAATAATAAAATTAAAAAAAGTAATAATAATAATAAAAATAAAAATAAAAACGTTTTATTTTTAATAAAAAAACGTAAAATTTAATAAGAAATAAATGATATATAAATTATTTTTTATATTTACTTTATTAATTTATTTTTTACTTATGTTATGTATTAAAGAATTAATTTTAATAAAAATAAAAATATTAATTAATTTATAAACGATGACGATGATAATAACGACGTTTTTAATTTTAAGAATGGTAAACGTTATAAATAATAACATTAACCTTAATAATTAAGTTTTACATTATAAATGTATAAATTATATTAATATATAAAATATATTCCGTAATTATAATATGGGGAAATTAATTAAAAACTTTAATATAAACATATAAGTTATTATTTAATTAATATAAAACGAATTAAAGCAAATATTTTTTTAAATTTAAAATCATATATAAAAAAAATAAATAAATAAAAATATACGGATTAACCTTTTAAATAAAACGCTTCGATATTTTATAACACTTTTAATAATTTTAAAAGTATATATAAAAAACATGTTTAACCAAGAATTTTTTCTTTAAATTTCATTAATTAATTTACATCGAAACCATAAGGATTAAAAAGTTTAACAATTACGCCGAAGGTCTTTAAATGAACTTAATTAAATTTAAGTAAAAATATAATTATAAACTTTTTATTAAAATTAATTATATTATTTATTATAATATTAAATAATATTAACGTGCTTAGATTAAAACTTATAAATGAATGAAACGTTTTATTTATTTTAAAACTTTTATAATTATTATTATCCGTAAAAATCATTAAATTAAGTGGGTAATTAAAAGGTTAATTAAACGGATATAATTAAATAAAACGAGTATTATCTTTAATATCCTTATTAAAAAAAAACATTTCCTCGTTATTTAATTATAAATAAAAACGTTTATTATTAATTTTAAAATTTTTAAAAGATTTAAAATTTTTATTAAATATATTTAACTTCGTATATTTAAAAAAAGTATTACCTTTTTTATTATTAATGGATTATTTAAATAAAAAAAACCAAATATTCCGACTTTTCGTTTTTATAATTAGTCGAATAATTAAAATTTTTAAAAATATTAAAATAAAACACGTAAAAAAGAATTAATATAAAATTCCAATAAAATTTAATAATTCCTTATTTTAAAATCGTTAAAAAATTTCTATAAAATATTAAACTATTTTACCAAGAAAATTCATTACATATATTATAAGTTTATATTTCCTTTCATTATTAAAATTAAATTTAAACATAATAATAAAATAATATTTATTAAAATACCGATGTAAATTAACACAAAAATAAATAATATTAATAAAGTTATTAATAACATTTATTTACAAAAATAATTTAATATAAAAACATATATAATTTTTAATATATTATGGATTTTAAGTTTAAGGAATAATATAAATTAATTTTATACCATTATAAAACGCCGAAATTTAATAAGTTTTAAAATAAACGAAAAGATTATTACCTTTTATATAATTAAGATTTTTTTAAGGCTTCGATATAAACTTATAAATAAAAAAGTTTTAATAATTAAAACTAAGAATAAATAAATATTTCGCATACTTTAAATATTCGTAAATGTGGAAATAATATTACTTGGTAAAAAATTAACAAAGAATTAAATTTCGAGAAATTATAATAATGGCGTTTAAATTAAATAAGTTATAACTTATCGAGAAAAATGGAGTTATATATTTTAAAACTTTTAACTAATCCATTTTATTTAAACGCGTTGATATTAATTTTATAAACTAAGTAACGGGCGTTCACGCTTTTTTTACGCACTTATTACGACTTTTATTTTTAATTTAAACATTTCTAATAATAATATAATATACATAATAAACAACATTATAATGAACGTTATTATTGTTAAATGCGTGAAAAGAAAGTAATACATTTATATTAAAATATTTAAAATAATAAATATTAATTTTATTAAAAAGATTTATATTAAATGAAATTAATATAAAAATCACATAATCTTTAAAAATTATAAAACAATATTAAGCATTCGAAAACTTTAAAAAAAATAAAATAAATAAAAAACTTTACGTATAACTTAAATTTAATAATAATAAATTTATATTTAACATCGTAAAAACAATGAAAGGATTTAATAAAAAAATCATACTTTAATTTAATAACGCAAATTATAACAAGTTTACATTAATAACAAAAAAAAATAAAAATAAAATCAAACCTAAAAATAATAACTTTTGTTTTTACCTTTTCTTTACAAGCATATTAAATAAATAAAGATTATTTTAACAATAAAAAACAAAGGAAAAAAAAAAAAAATAACACATAAAATAAATAATATTATTATTAAAATTATTATATAACCACGTAATAACTTAAAATAAAAATTAATATTAAAACGCCGTAATTAATATTAAAACTCCGCAACCATTATTATACACAATTAAAAAAAAAAGAATAACCTTAATTAATTAAAATTAAAGATAATTAAATCGTAATAATAAATCATAAATAATCATATTATAAACAACGAAAATAAATAAACGTCGGTTTATTATAAAATAAAAAAATCCTCCGGTTAAATTTAAAATATTATACCACTTAAACGGGTGGCTTCGCATTTATTATTTAATAAAACGAGTATATATTCTTAAAATTTTATTATTATTATAATAATAAAAAGCTTTTTATTATAAATAAAATAATTACACTTCGAAAAAATTATTATTTTAAAAAAAAAAGCCATTAAATATTAATCCCTTAACTCGTTTAATTATAAAAAAGCTTTAAAAATTACTTTATTAAAGGCATTAATTTCTAATTTAACTTTTTAATTTTCATAAAAATATTTTAAAATTAAAGAAATAATCAAAGTATTTTTAACGCTTTAAACGCTTTAATATATTTATTAATTTAAATTTAATGCAAAGTAATAATAAAGAAATATAAAAACTTTATAATCCGATTATACTCCGATATAAATTATTAATAAAAATTATAAAAGCTTAAAAACGATTAAAATTCCCGAACTTAAATAAGAATTTTTTAATTTTAAACCACTTTAATTTTATTTTAATTAATAATTACATTAAAAATAAAAATAATAAACCTTAAAAATTTAATCTTTATAATTAAAAACTCGTTCTTTTAAATATTAACTTATAAGTTAATAAAACATAAACGTTTTAACATTTATTACACATAATATTTATAAAAGAATAAGTTTTTTAAATAAATTAAAATATTATTTATATACGCCGTACAAAAATCGTTAAAAAACGAAAAAAAAACTTAATTAATATACTTTTAAAACACATTAAACTTATTATTTAATTTAAAGAAAAGTACGCAATATTTATACGATTTAAAATAAATTTAAAAAATAATAAGATTTTTTAAAATAAAGTTTATTTTAATATAATAAAAAGTTTAATAAATGTCGAACTTTATAAAAACCTTAACTTTAAAGATTTTTTTTAATGTTTTATTAATTAAAGAAAAAAAATAATAATTTTTTTTAATATAAACGTTTAATTCTTAATAATTAATATAAAACTTTAAGCCATTTTTTAATTTTTTTATAAAAAAAATAAAAAATCCATATTTAACCGCATTAAATATAATCTACTTTTTATATAAATAATCCGATAAATATTTTTTCAAGGCTTATAAATATTTTATACTTATATTATAAAAAAAATGTAACTTAATAAAATTAACGTTTTTTTTTAAATTTATTTTATAATTAAAAAATTAATAAAATAATAATAAATTATTATTTCTTTTCGAAAACACTTTAATTAAATTATATAAATAAAAAAGGAGCTTTTTTATAATTTATTTTTAAATAAAATTATTTTTTTATTATAACTTTTCTTTAAAAATTAAATTAAACTTTTAATATAATAAAATAAAAACGTTTAATAACTTGTAAATTACGTTGAAATTTTATTAAAAACGTAATATTTTTTTAATAAACGTTAAATTTAAGATTAAATAAACGTTTATAATAAGTAATGGTATAAAATGTATTAAAGGTTTAATAAAAAGTTAAAAAAAAAAAAAAAAATGGTAATAAAAAATTATTAATTCATTTTAATTATAAGATTTATTATAAAATATATAAACGTTATAATGGTTTATTTTTCCTTTAAAATATAAAATTAAAAGCGATTATAACGTTTTATATTTTTTTATATAATTTTATTTACATTTTTTTAAAAAGTAAAAAGTTTTAACGTAATATTAAAAACGTAACGATAATAAGAAAATAATAATTCAAAGAAAATTAACCGTTAACGCCAATTATTTAATATAATATCGTATTTCATTAAAAATTTAAACCTTAATATTATTTAAAATTAAAAATAATCCTTTAAGTTTATTAAAAGGATAAATACGTTATAAAAACTTTTATTTTACATTTAAATATTAATATGGATTACCTCGTTAATTCGATTAATAATTTATTTATTAAAACTTTTAATTATAATGAATTAATTAAATTAAATAATAAAAAAGTCTTATATATTTATTATTAAATATATATTTTATTAATTAATAATTATATATATTTATGCTTTAATATTTATTAATATTCACATCGTTATTACCACGCTTATACTTTATAAATAAATTAATATATTAATTATAAATTATAATTTTTTTATTATGAAATTAAAAGAATTAAAATTAATAAAAATAAATATTAACGAATAAATATATAAAAGGGAACTTAAATTAAAAGCTTTATTTAAATATTATTTTCTTTTAATTTTAAATTAACGTCGTTTTTATTGTATTCCGTTACTTTTTCTTTTAAAATAATAACCACCGTTTTAACTTTCGCATTACACGTTAAACAATTATTAAAGAAATAACCTTTTTATTTATAAAAATAATAAATTAAATTTATATTAAACATTATAAAAACATTACGTTAATAAAAAATTAAAAGAACTTAAAAAAGTTCTTTTATATATACTTAAGTTATAATTTTCATAATTAAGTAAAAAATATTAAAATTAATAAAAATTATTTTTATAATATTAAAAGTAACTTTAATCTTAAGTTAGGGTTAAGAAATTATTAAATTAATTTTCTTTTAAATAACTTTAACGCATTATTAAGTTAACATTAAATAAAAATTTTTAAACTCGGTAAATTTTATTTTTTTATTTAAATAATAATGAAAAGCTTAAATATAAAAATTAATGGTTAATTAATGGTTTAATTTTTTTTTTTATTTAAATATTAAGATTTTTTTTTTATTTATTAACGATATAAAAAGTGTGTAAAACTTGAAAAATTATTCGTTTAATTATATATTAAGCTTATAAAAATTATCTTTAATTTAAGTTTTAATGTTAAAATTATTATATAATAACCTTAATAAGTTATATATTTATTTAATTTTAATATATTAATTAATATTATTTTTAATAAAGAAAAACCGAAGGATTAATTTAATTTTACCTTTAATAAATAAATAAAATTATATAAATTAAATATATTCTTTAAGAAATTTTTATTAATTAACTTAAAGCTTATTTTTCATATTTACTTCTTATTTTTTAAACGTAAGATTTAATTTATTTAATAAAGGATGTGGGTCCTTAATATAAATCTTTAATAAAAATAAAAATAAAATTATTAATTATGTTTTAAAGGTATATTAAGGGTTATTTAGTTTTTTAAGTTTATTATTTTATTTTATTAAAAGGACGATTAGGTTTTATAACGTATAAATTAGGGTGAAAAAGTAAGGGGTGTAAGGAGAAATGGGAGGAATAAAAGGAAAAAAAAAAATAAAAAAAATAAAAGGAAAAAAAATAATTCGTAATTAATTTTTTAACGTTATTAATTTATTTAAGATAGTAAATAATACGGTTTAAAATGGATTTATCCTTGTTATATTAAACTTTAAAAGCAAGGTAATAAAACTTTATTATAAATTTAATTAAAGGATATGTTTATTTTAATTAAAAGATTTATTAATGGGCGGAGCTTTTTTTTTTTTTTTTTTCTTAAAGGGAAGAGTAAGCTTTTAATTTTATTATTAAATAATTAATTAAGTGGTTCTTTAAGTTATTAAAGGTTTTAATGTTTTTCTTAAAATTAAAATTTTTTTTTTAATCGTAAATGAAAATTTATTAATTTAAGGTTATGTAATTAAAAAAACAAAGGCAGGTTTTAATTAATTAACTTAATTAATAAATAATTTAATGTTTTTATTAAAACTTTTATTTAATGGTTTAAATATTATTATTAATTAATAATAAAATAAATAATATTAAAAAATATTTTATTACAAATAAAAGTAAAGCCTTATAACCATTAATATAAAAAATTTTATTTAAAAAAATAAAAGTTTTTAAAAACTAAATATAAATTAAAAATAAAGCTTTAAACATATTATAATTCAAAAAGAATTAAATTAATACGTGAATGTTTATATATTTAAGAAAAAAAGGAATTTCAAAGGTAAACCTTTAAATTAAAAAAATGAAATAAATAAATAACTTTAAATATTATATTATAATAAATAAATCTTTAATTAAAATAAAACTTATATAATAATAAAATTACATATTTTATTAATGAAAATATTTAAAATAAAAAATTAAAAGAAAAAAAACCACGAAGTAATTTCTTTTAAAAAATCCTTATATATTAACCTTATAATTAAAATATTAATTAATTAATTCCGTTAATATATTTTAAAAGTAATAATAATTAAGCGCCGTTATAATTAACTTTTAAATTTTTTTACATTTTATTAAAAATAACCGAATCATCGAAATTAATTAATGGAATATAAAAAAATAATCGTATATTAAAAATAAAATTACGATTTAACATTTTATATAATGTAATAATAATTTAATTTAACGAATATAAAAGTTAACGTAAAAAATATAAAAAAATTAATTTATAATAAAATAAAGCATTAATTAATAATAAAAATAATGAAAATTATAAATTAATTAATGCCTTTAATAACGAAGTTAAAAATGAAGTTAAATTTTATAAAAAAAAATTTTAATATATTAATAAACATTGGAATGGAATTAACTTTAATAACTTAAATATTTTTAATAATAAAAATAATTTATTATTAAATTTATTATTATTATTATTAAATTTAAACGGTTTAAAAAACGCATATTATTCGAATAAATTTTTTAATTTTAATAATAATATAAATCGTAACGTTAAAAAAAAGTTAAATAAACGTAAAGTTAATAAAAATTTATATAAGGTTTATAAAGTTATATGTAAATTTAATTAAAAACATTTTAATTTTTTAATTAATAAAGAAAATTATTTTAAAAATTAAAATAATTAATAAATATATTAAAAAACTTTTATATTAATTTTAAAAGAAATTAATTATAAAAAATATATGAAATTTATTAAACTTAACGAGTTTCGTATAATTAAAATATTAATGCGTATTTATTATTAAATATTATTAAATCTCATTTTTAAAATGCGAAAAAAAATAAAAATATTTAAAGTATTTTAATAAATTTATAATTTTATTAATAAAGTTTATTAAAAAGATTTATAAAATAACCTTATTAAAAAAAAATATAATAATAAAAATCTTATTAAATATTTTTTAAGATGGTAATTTATTATTAAAATTATTAAAAACATAAAAATAAAACTTAAAAATGAATAATTTATTATTATATTTTATAATAATTACAAGGAAAAAATAAAAGATTAAATTTAATTATTTTATAAATTTCTTCGTAATAAATATTATATAATTATTAACGTTATTAAAGATTTCATGAATAAATTTTAAAAAAAAGTTAATAATAATAACGTTAATAACGGCGGAAAAAATAATAACATTAATAACGACCATAATAATAACCATTAAAAAAGTACCGTTAATAACATTTAAAAAAAAAATTAAATTATTAAAAAATTTAAATATTTATTAAAAAAACAAAACTAAAATAATGAAAAAAGTTTCCTTTATTTTAAATATAATGAATATAATTATATTAAACGTAATTATTCGAAGCTTAAAAATTAATAATTAAATTAATAAATTAATACGAATAAAAATGATAAATAAATTAACGTATCGCAAGGTTAATGTTATTTTAATTATATTTTTTAACTTTTGTAAAAATTCTTTTAATATGTTATTAAAAATAACGAATTTTATATTATAAACGTTAACGAAAAAAATTTAAATTTATTATTTAAAAATTATAATTAAATTAAATATTTACGAAATTCGACTTATATACCATTAACCTTGTAATTTATTTAAGAAAACGTAACGATAATAAATAAATCGTTTAATAAATTAACGTTATAAAATATTAATTTTTATAACCTTAATAAATAATAAAACAAGTTATTATATAATATAAACGTAAACATTTATGTAATTAACGATAAAATTAATCTTAAATTTAATATAATAATAAATATTTATAATAAAGGTTATAAAATTAATATTAACGGTAACTTTATATACGTTACGAAAATTAAAATAAGTTTATTCTTTTTTCAAAGAATTAATAAGAAGCTTAAAACCTTAAAATTATAATATATATTATATGTAAAAGATTTCCCGTTTAAAATTTTTTTAAATAAATTATATTATTAAGTAAATGATTAATTAAATTATAATTTAATTTATAATTTTAATAAAACGGCTTTAATAATTTTTAATATTAAAAAACGAAAATTTTTCTTTTAATAATATGGTAAAAAAAAGTTAAAAATCATTTACCTTTTTAAGTAATAAAAGCGCGAATTAAAGTTAATAAAAAGTAAAATTAAAAACATAATAATAACCTTAATAATTAAAAAACCTAATAAATTATTTAACGATATTAAAAATAAATTAATATTTTAATATTACCGTTTTTATCACTTTAATGTAAAATAATTAAAATGGATTATTAAATGTATAATAAACATAAATTTAAAAATATTTAACATTTCATCTTTATTTTATTTCACATATAATCGGGTAAAAATCACGAAAACCTTATTAAAAGATTTTTAAAAATATATTAAATATATTAATGAAATTATTTAATGTAATTTAAGTGAATTAAAGTTTATATTAATTAACGATAATTAATATTTTACATTAATTATTAAAAATTATAATAAATATAAATAATTTATTTTTTATAAAATAAAAGATAAAACGTTATAAACGTTTATAATATATATTACGATAATATTTAAAAGGTTATTAATTTTACTTATATTTAACGATAATTTTTATAAATAAATAATTACATTAAAATTAAATAATAATAAAGAATTTAAAATAAATAAAATTTAAAATAAATATAATAATATAAATATTAAATTTATTATTTTTACCACATATAATTAATATTAAAATAATAAAATTAAGTGTAAAATTTAAGTTTTATAAGATTTATTTAAGGTTATAATTTTAATAATAAAAATTTTAATTTATTTTTAAAATTATATTATAAAAGCATTAATTTACATAATTAATAAAACAAAAATAACGGTGGTTAAAAATATCACACTTTATGAAAATTATTAAAACGATTTAAACCTTAAAAAGAATTATAAACTTAATAATTCACATTTACAAATTATAAACATATAATATACCACCTTTATTAATAAAAATTATTATATTAAAATTAAAAAACTTAAAACTTAAAATATAAAAGTTTTTTTTTTAAAATATAACAAAGAATATAATTTTATTATATAATTTTTTAAAGGTAATTACTTTTTAAAAACCTTTTACATTACATTCCATAAATATTTAAATGATAAAAATAATATTTTAAACCTTAAAAATATTATTAAATTATTACCTTAATATGTTTAATAATAACTTTATTATAAAAAATCATAAAAAAACATTAACGTATAAAATAAAAACGATAATATAATAAATAAAAATATTATAAATAATAATAAATATCGCATTTACTTTAAACGTAATAAGCTTAAAAAAAAAATTAAATTTATATAATTATAAAGCTTTTAATAAATATTATAAAGTTTACATTATTTTAATATTATGTATTTAAAAAAACAAAAATAACGAAGTTTTTAAAAATTTCATCGACTTTTATAATATAATACTAAATTTATTAAAGGAATTATTCGAAATAAAATAAAAATATATTTTTAAAAATAATAATTTCTTTAATAAATTTATAAATATAATTAAAAAATATTATTTATTCATTATTAACATTAATAAACTTTTATTTAAAAATATTATAATAAACTTTAAAAAGGAAAAATAAATCGAAGTTATTTTTTTAAAAATCAAAAAAAACCTTAAATATAAAACTTTTAAATTCGTTAATAACTTTAAAGTTATTAATAATTATTTTATTAATGTAAAATAAATATTTAAAAAGAAATTCTTATTAATAAAAACCTTAAATAAATTTAAAACTCACATTTACACGCGAAGATTTACGTAATAAAAAAATATTAATTATAATAAAACATTAACCACGATTATAAAAATAACGTTATAATAAATATTAATAATTTTAATAATATTTAAAGGATAATACATTATTTAAATTAATTTTATTACCGCATATTTTAATAATAATTTTAAAAAATATATTTTTATAAAACTTTTTTTTATATTATTTAAATACTTCGAAAAACATTTTAAAAAAATTATTAAATATAATTATATAATTAATAAAATTATTAAATTAATGAATTTATTGTATGGATTAAAATAATTAAATGTAACTTAATAAAAAAAAATTAAAAGATTTTTATAACGATTAAACTTTAAATTTTTATATTTTAATAATATTATTTATTATAATAAAAAAATTAACGTTATTATAATTTTATACGTAAACGATTTCTTATTATTTAATTTAAATTTAATAACTTTATAATAAATTACGAAAAATATTAAAAAGGATATACTTATTATTAAATTAAATAATATAAATTGGTTTTTAAATGTTAAAATAATGCGATTTTTTTTAATAAAAAATATTAAATTAAATTAAAAATAATATATTATTAAAACATTTATCGAAGTTAAGTTTAATAACGGAAAAGGCGTAAAATTTTTTTATAAAACTTATATTAAAAATTTTTTATATTTTAAAAATAAAAATAATTATATTAATTTTTACGACGTATTTTAATATGCGTTATTAATGGGTAAAACGAACTTTGTAATTTATTTATTAAAACTTAATATTAATTTTATTATATTTACATGGTTTAAATTTATAAATAACTTTATTAAAAATTATTTAATAAATATTAAATGCGTATTAAAATATTTAAAAAATGAATTATAAAAAGTTATTTATTATAAAAAACTTATAAATAATTATAACCACGTAAAATATAACGATTTAAGGTTATATAATGTTATTAACGTTAATTACGTAATAAATTTAATTACCGCGAAGTTTACCACGGGAATCGTATTTTATATAATTAACGCACCGGTTTTATAATTATTTAAATTATAAGTAATAATAATATAAAGTTCCGGTGAAATTAAATACGTAACTTTAATAATAAAAGCGGTAAATATTACGTAAATTAAAAACTTTTTAATAAAATTACGGTAAATGTTAACGGGTTTAATAACTTTATTATTTAATAATAATATTATAAAAACGTGGGTTAAAAATACGGTTATTAATAAAAATAAACGTTATATTCGTAAAAATTATCATTATATTCGTTAAAAAATAAAAAATAATAACATTAAAATTAAATACGTAAACATAAATAATAATTTAATAAATAATTTTACGAAACCGTTAAATTTTACGAAATATGAAAAATTTTTAAAATTAATAAAATTAAAAATTTTTTAAAATAATTAACACGATTTTATAATATTAAAAAAGTGTGTAAATAAATGGGTAATTAAAAATTTTAAAAGTAAATCACGAATGTATTAATTATTTTAAAAAAATTATTATTTTATTTATAATACATTAAATAAAATTCCTTAAATAATTAAAAAAGTTTTAATTTTTAAAAATAATAATTACTTTAACACACGTAACAATTAAGCTTTAAATGTCCACAATTATATTATAAAATAATCCTTAATTTAAGCCATTTAATTATATATATTTTATTTTGGTGCATGGCTTGGTTGCCGAGATATGCGGTGTTTTACCCCGATTTCATGCAATTTTACGGTTATTTCGCCGGTCGCACGTAATGATCCCTGGAAGCCGTTTAACATTTTACAGCTATTCATACGTTTCGCAATATGCATCAACAAATATAACAATGAGTATAATGTAACTTTATTTCTCTTATTGAGGCTGTAGTTAGACATTATATAAAACTAATTATAAGCTGATCAAAAAGGATTCCATGAAGTTATTCAAATGAGAAGGTGGATAGGTATAAAGAGCTGGCGGCTGGGTGGGAAGATACATCTCCATACACCAATCTTTGTATGAGGGACTAAGTACCCCGAGTTGGTGGCCCATGCGTATCGATAAGGATTCCAACCAATCAGAAAATACTATTAAAGTGGCATACTATTGAAATAGCAAATCTCATAATTAATACCTACCGTAGACCTTCCATAACTTACATAATAGCTTACAAATAGCTGACATGATAATGCTTTAAATTTTTTTTTGATTTTATAATATGATAATATACGTTTTAACTTATATAAATATATATATTTCAAGTTATACGCACTTAAATTGAGGTGGTAAAATATTAATAAAGTAAATAGGTTTTGGGGGTGGGCGTAATTTAATTTTCAAAATTCGTTTTGTCGGATATGGACTAATGGAGCACCGTAACAAACCCCACCAAGCTACAGCCCACCTTGCGTCATTAAAGGTTCTAGCTCCTATCTAACCCCTAGCAAACCGCTAAAAAGTACACCTACCTCCTACATACTAGCAATGCTATCATCCTTCTGGAAAACACCAACCACCAAGATGCCCGGCGGACCCCCAACAAACGACACGACAGACCCCCCCGCGCCCCTCGTCAGCTCGTGGCGGGCGCGCGCCGACGCCGGGGAGCCCGTCGCCGTCGTCCGCGTGCGCAACCTGCAGGCCTCGATCCCCGTCGGCCGCGACGCCTGGGGCCGGTCCGGCATCCTGCAGCCCGTGCTGCTGTCCTCCGAGGTCTCGTTCGCGCGCCCGTTCTCCGGCAACGCTTCTTCTTCTTCTCCAGCTGAGGGAGCCCCCTCGGCTTCGGGAGAGACGGACGACCTCGACGCCGGGACCGTGCACTACGGCAGCCTGAGCAAGACGCTGCTGTCGAGCCTCGAGCTGTGGGGCCAGGGCAACATGCCTAAGGCCGCCGTGGCGGCGACGGGGGGCGCTGCTAAGGTCGAGGCCCCGCGGACGGCGGACGTGTTGGAGCTGCTGTGGGTGCGGATGACAGGGCGCGTCGTGGACGGGAGCCGTATCGCGCTGCCGCTGGACCAGCTGCCGTTCCTAGATGCGGCGAAGCTGCGCTCGCTGGCGCTGACTATCAGTCTGCCGAAGGCGTCGCTGCTCGGGGCCGGGGTTAGTCTTACGACGACGGCGAGTTTTAGGGACGAGTTTGTTGACAAGGGCGGCAAGAATGAGGGTGGCGGTGAGAAGGCGAATAGCAAGAACCCCTTGCAGTCGTATTCTCGGAGCCTGCGCATCCAGGGCTTACATGTGCCGACGCTGATCGGGGTTAATTCGAACGAGCGCGAGGCGAAGCAGATGGTTGTCGCGAGCGTGGAGATCGATAGGTATGATGCTGTGGAGGACGTGCATAGTGATCTCGAGAGGATTATAGTGGAGGTGAGTGCTCTAGTAACTAACTATCAAGAAGGCTAGTATTGCTGACATCTTCACATAGACGATAGAGGCTTCATCGTTTAAGACGCTCGAGGCCCTGGCGTCCCAAGTCGCGAATAAGATATTGTCGGATTTCAGAATAGGCGATAACCCGGCGCCCATGAAGGAGCGAGGGTGGAAGGTCAAGGTCTGCTTGGAGAAACCGATCGCGGTGCCTTTTGCGGAGTGCCCTTCTGTGGAAGTAACAATGTGATCATAGATCTATAGGTGCCGAATATCTTTCAGATGATGCAGTGGCGTTTATGGTAAATGAATAGATATCAATCTGGATGACGAGGAAAAGTCACTTAGGGTACGTTCTACAATATCATTCAACATATTCACATATTCTAACTTCACAGGAAGCTGTGTATGTAACATATGCCCCTTCAGTTATGAAATAGAATATTTTTACAATTTACCTAGATGGATATATGTCCTCTTATGGGACTATCTGTGACATCTCTTGTGATGGTTGATTTAGGGCTCTAGAATAAACTCATATAATGGACTTTGAGTTATATTCTGCCTGGTTCTGGTACGGTTCTAAAGCTTCGGCTATGAGGCTTAGCACTCAGGTAGGTAGCATGGAGGTTAGGCTAGATCAAAGATATGAATATGTCATGCCAGGCGAAAGGGGGCAGGGGACTACAGGCGTCGCGGGTTTGGACATGCTCGATAGCCCTACAGGTTCACTCTCGGATTCTAATCCATGGGGATGACGTGGCAGGTCCGATTAATTCGCGGATCATGGACAATAGCAAACAAAAAATTATGTGTCTACCATATACTTTCATTTTTATCATAGTTTAGTCGTATTGAGTCTGTACCGTTGATTATTCTATCATAATGACATGTCAAAGTATGCAAGTTGGATGGTCGTCATTAGTGATCTCGTCAACAAATCTAAGATCCGGGTCGAAGAGCATGACGTGAAAATGCTCCACGGCCTGGACGGACTTCAACGACCTCCAGTTCTTGAACCATATGTACTACGCCAACATCTTAGTGTGATCGATCAAGGAAATGGGATTCCAATGCCACTTACGCGATCTCTCGGCAGCCTAGATCCAAAGGTATTCTGCACGTACCCATTGATAGCCGCCCTCGCCTCATCCGTAAGGTCAGTCGTGACAGGATCTTCAGCCAGCTCAAACTTGGTCCAGACTACAAGATGCACTATCCTCTCGTCGATACCGTACGGCCAGTCATTCCACAAGATCTTCACGTCGTCTTCGAACTCAAAAGGCCTGCCCCTCGGCGTCACAGGGGCCTCCCACTGCAGCCGCTCGATTAATATGAAATCCATGACGCTTCCGTAGTCCCTCTTCAGTTCCCAGGTGTACTCAAGGTACCTCCGCAGGTTGGACGGGACCCGGCGGAACGCGTCTAGCCGGTTCTCCGCTACGATGCTCTGGACCTCGGGCCATGTGGCTATGCGGTAGGAGTCGTCAGGTGTGCCGATGTGGCCCACGTCCTTGATGCTTAGGGTGCGCAGGTATTCCGGACACTCTTCCGTTCGCTCGTGTTCATCGACGTTGGTTTGCCAGTAAGGCAAACCATTGACACTTCCCATCTATATGTCTGGAAATGGATTGAATACCCAATGCGGCTCCTAGCTAGCTTTCTGGCTAGAATTGGCGGAAGCGTGCCGGTGTAGCTGGACCCAATTAATAAGATAGGTAGGTAGGCTAGGTACAGTATGCACCTATCTAGGCAATCTGGCCGAACAGTCCAGTATTTAAGATTGGTAGAACCGGGGATTTATTGTCAATATTGAAGTTATTTATAACTAGATTTATAAAAACTGATGTCCGAAGATAGGAGAGCTGATGTTCGACGAAGTCTAGAGCTTGGTGGATATTTCAATAGAGAGAATTTCAGGGGTAGCACAGAAAGCTGGCTGGCTGACTGGCGGTCAAGCCGCAGTTTGTGGACGTCGTTCTGTAAACGCCACAGACGCTGTAGACGCCACCGCGGGATTATCCGAAACCTATAAGCTTCTCGTTACGAGGGGCTTTGTTCCGAGACTTCGGGAATTTTTGATCTCAAGTCTCCTAGGAACCTATTAAAGTTAGCTGGATGCGGCTTTTACCTTGGCCGTAAAGTCGTCGATTTCACCTAACCCCCACGTGGAAAGCTCGCGTCTATCTATTTGCTACAAACCGACGTGGCTCATTTCGTCATTACATCCTCACAGATCTGATAATATGAATCGCAATTTTAACATCTACCGCAAGGAAAGTTCCCACATTTTGTCGGTACATGGCTTGACTCGATTCTTCTGTGGATACCCCTTTCTACTGACACTTCAAAACATACTTAGTTAAATAAGGTAGAAACCTCAACTGATAATTGATATGAGAGTTTTATTAAACATACATCAAGTGGATTGCTCCAGAGCCTAATTTTCATTTAGTTCCCGTTAAACTAGGATAAAACAATGTATTAGGCGAACTAATTGCTTGCGGCGAAGAGAGAATTACACCAGGTATCGCGAGATCACATATGGCGAATTTATTGAAACGGTTTAGAAGATTAACCTTCACCAAATTCCGTTTCTGTTTCCGTTTTTAGAACTGAACCCTTGGCAAGGTGGCCTGAGCCGTGACGGTAGGCAGAAATAAGCTGTGGCTAAGCGTGCCTGAGGGCTTTAGATATTACATCCCTTTCCAATGAGCATTCTTACGTAGCAGTCATGTTACGTGGCCTAACCTACGAAATGTCACCTACAATTATGAAACTTGGGAGTATGGCCGTTACCTACTATTCTAATAAAGGTTGTCGATGTCACGTCCCGTAGCCCAATCACTAATCTCTCCTGCAGCAGGTTTATAGAGATTTCCACAGCTCCCGCCACAACAGCGACTACATTGACGCCAAATGGCTTCAACTCAACACGGAGACCCTCACTAATGGCTGCCACGGCAGATTTACTGCCGCCATAAAGTCCTAGTGGTACGTCAGATGTGGTTGATATGAGGATGAGGATACCTTTTTATAGGTGCCAATCCAATAGTACTTTCCTTTGTAGGGCATCCAAACCCGCGTGCCGATTGAAGACATGTTGATAATAGTTCTTTTTGATTGGATGCAAGTACGAGGGACGTAAAGGCCTGCGTAACAGCAAGTAGCCCCCATACGTTAACCTCGAACATGTCTTTGCCTTGATTGATATCGAAGTCAAGCAAAGGTATTGCCCACTGCTTTCCTAAGTTGTTAATAAGATAGTCGAGTTTACCATTAGTCGAGCTAGAGACTGCCGCGACGGCAGCCTGTATAGAATCCCTGGATGCGACGTCCAGTGGCAGCTACGTGACATTCAGGGGCTTCTTCAAGGAACCTATCTTGGACTCTGAGCGAGCGGTAGCAAAGATATGTAACCCTTGGGTTTGAAAATCTCTTACGAGAGCCTCACCTATTCCTCACTCGCTGCAACCAGCAATCAAGACAGTCTTGGACGCCATCTTACGACTCTAGATCATCGGATTCGGTAGCCTCGAGAATCGCCTAACAGTTGGTCTGCTTCAAAATCTCAAGTATGCTAGGAAAGTGGAAAGTGCAATGTGTGATATTATACGGTATTAAGGGAGTGCTGAAGTATCAATCTACGGGGGAAAAAAATATACATCCGGTCACTGGCAGGGCAGGCGCAAGGAGGTGGTTTGAAAAGGTACTGCTCAATGGATGGGGTATATTATCATTGTGGTGTGTAACGTGGAACGGCACTCTAGTGTAACCCTGTCTGGGTAACGAGGAGATATTTTACGAGATGTGGGAACGCCTAGAATGATTTGATGCGTTGTGAATAGACATTTTAGGCTTCGGGTAAGAAACTCCCCAGAAGGAGGAAAAAAAGGGGGGAAGAAAAACCGGGAGGTTACCTGCTTACCTAAGAAACTAGCTTCATATCTGAAATCTATTCCCTTTGAAATTCATTGTAAGCAAGGGTAATTGTTAAGCACAATATACTTAGTCCTTGATAGCTGTGATCTTGAAACCTCCTGGGCATAATCGTTGGAAGGCGCCGTTAAGATCATATTTGGTAGCCGCCTCCCTCATCCTACGCGCATTCTCATTCCCGTAGCCTGGAAGAACCTGCTGGTTTTGACCTACATAGTTGATATACAGAGACGGACAGACGCCATTCTCGATAATCTCGGCAAATGCGCGCACGTCGTTGATTAACTCTCGAACCCGCGGCTGGGTCCAATCTGCTAGCTCCTGCGTACGCACACTGACATTGGCTTGAATCATGCTTAGTGTGTACCATATGTTGCTGAGAAAAATATATTAGTGCCATCGTTTAAAATAGAAAGTATGCTCTTACCCTAGTAATTCGGGGAGAGCGAAGTATATGGTAGAATTTCCTGAATGATCGTCAATTTTAGATCATTGAGCATTTCGGGCATCTTCAGGAATTGTTCGAACGCAGGAGGGCTTTTTACCCTAGCCACGTTGGTTAAAATCGCGACGACAGCACCACCAAAACGAGGAATACGATACACCGTGAAGTCGAGTGTACTATCAGGATCTTTTGGTGAGTTGGAAATGAAGTCGACAATATCCTTGGCAGCAGCTGGCATGACATCCATGAACCGGACCACAAACCCACCCCAGAGAGGACCGCTCGGCGGCGTCCGCATGGTAAAGCACGCGACAACGCCGAAGTTATTACTGCCGTCCTTGAGCACACGGGAGATGTCGGGGTGCTCTCCTGTTGTGTCGGCAGTGATGATACGTCCATCTTAAAAGGTAGCCAACACATAGTCTATTTGCTAGAGAATAACAAAGCAAAAAACAAGGTATAGGTATCTCTCCGGTGCTCGCCGAAATTAGAAGTATTGCTAAGCCTTAGCGAAGTTGCAGTATTTCACCCTGATGTCTTCATGGCTACTGATGGACTACACTCTGAATGTATCAAGTCCGAGGTAAGCTCATCCTGTGAGCCTTTCCAGTTTTAAGATAACCAACCTTGTGATTCAAGTGGCACCGGGACCTTCTACAGTTCTACTCCCTAATCTTTCCCTGAACATGGCGCGAGGCCAATCCATCCAAAGTAGACGCTGTCGCGAATGGAAGCGAGGATTGACCTCTACCCCCATCTTTAGACAATAAACTAAAGTTATATTTTCATGAAAAGAAGTTGTTTATGCATATCGAAGTACTTGATGATTGTATCGAGGCCGACACGAAGGGCCTCGTCTCTCCTAGACACGTTGAGTCCAGCTCCATGGATTATCTAGGTAAGGTTGAAGCTGGATCTGTGATCGGGAACTGGCACAAATCAGTTCGGTGGCGTAATACGGAAGTAGGCCACGCACAGCCACACACAAGCCTCACGGTTCACACAGGCTAATAGAAGTTAGCCGGAAATGGGATTTAAAGGTTAGTATGTAGTTGTCTGGATTATCGTGGTGGCTTGTATTGTTGAAATGGCGCCGAAAGTGGTTGGAAATACTACCCACCCACTTGAGGTCCGGTCAGGCTAGATTTCATAACGGATACAAGCCTAAACCGTCGTCCCACACACCATGGGTATCAAACAAAATATGATAGGTCTCTTTTGATACATAGTAGCTTCTCAGTTTGAAGGGCTCGAATTGGCTAGGTACGTACCTAAGGACCTTGAAATGTTCAAGCTTGAGATAGACATCCGATATCGTGGGCTGGGATATCGCATCAAATGTAGTGGAGGACCTTTAACCGCTTAACCTGGTAGGGCTTAGCCGATGCCAACAAATGCCGTAAAGGTACTAGCCCGTCCTGGTTTTAAGGGGTATTCTTGCGAATATGATCCGTTTATGAGTGGAATTCCGCGGTCAAGATCAGGTACAAGGGAAAATACTTATACACCGCATATCGAAAAAATACCTCCGCTTGATCGTGAACATGGGGCGACTTGATAATTTCCTAGAGCAACCATCAACTTTGAAGGGGGTTAGGACGGTTAGGACGAAACTAAATAAAAGGGTAGAAGATGCGCTCTTTTGATATTTGTTTAGTCCTTCTTTTCCCCTCTGTACACTTCTGATTCGATCAGATTGGAGATTAAAGATAGTTGGGTGTTAGACTATCCTCAGGTACGTTCATGATCTTCTCTTTCTCTAATTTGAGCTGTTATCCGTCGCATTTTTCTTCTTCGCTTGTTCCCCCGCCTTGAACTTTGCATGTGATTGAACGCCGCACGAAGAGAAGGAAAGGAACAAGCCACGGCGGGCTGATAGCAAAGTGGCAAAAGTGCCTATACAAAAAACTTCTAGTGGCGTTTGAGCTATCACTAAATATTGTTATATTGGATTCAATGTTATAACATTAACGTTTGTATAACTTCAATCATTTGAAGGTTATAACAATATTCGCCCTAGCAAGTGCAAGCCGTTTTGTCATTAGTTTCTCAAATGAAACTGATGAGGTAAATGGAGATGAAAGAACTTCGTTTCATTGGATGGGGAAGGCTGCACGAAGTCGAAGGCAAAATGCAGTAGAGGCAAGCACAAGCAGGGAAGAGACTCAGTCTAAATTAGACTGCATTACGTCAATGGTGCATTCCACTATAGAAAGTGGGCTAACAAGCTAACATTTCCACCCCCCTTTTTTTAGGTTGCTATAGAAAATTACCGTAGCTGCCAAAGCTCCGACGCCAACCAAATTTACCCCGCCATTCTACCCAAAGTACAAAGTCCAAAAGTTGAAAGTTTAGAAGGAACAATCGTCATCCCAACCCTTACTTTCAAAGTACAAAATATATCTTAACCCCCTTTTTCTTCTCATAAACATCACATTAGCAAAGTGCCAAATCAGAAGAGGACGAACAAACTTGAACTTGAACCAGCTCTTTGCTATCTTCCTAAGAGACTACCCCATACCTGTCTCCGATCCATACTTCACACACGATGGCTCAAGCTATCAAGAGCGCGCTGCCTTCCCACCTCAAGCCCGGTCCGAGAGACGCCGAGGCTGAGTTCGCTGGTAGACACCATGGCAAAACTCGATCACATATGGTATGTATAGCTCTCCTATGGCGTCCCTGTTAGTATTCGGTAGTCGGGAGGAATCGATAGCAAGTTGGATTCACGAACTCGAAACCCCTCAGAAAACAAATGGAGCCACAGACTATTCACAGCTTTGTTTCTTTGTTTTCCACCTACCTCGATGACGAAGTAACCTAAACGTCCCACGTGTGTACGCCTCAGCTTCGCATCGCACGATTACATACCTGAGATAAAGTTTCTTCCTCCATGGCTACCTGAAGTTTGAAATCCTCCAAACATCAGGAAATCCATGTACTACTTAACATGACCGCAAAACACCCAACACTCTCCTCTGAATCACTTCCTCATCTTTCTCTGTCCGTCATTCACTGTCTTCACTAAATTCAGATTATATAGAACCTAGGAAGCTCCATGATCATCTCATGAATCTTCTTTTCTTCTGTCTACTTAATGTTTTCCCTAATTCATCTCTTCACCTTTCACTTTCCTTTGCCCTCTTAATTTAGATCATTTTCGAGGCAACAGAACAACGACAATGTCTACCTTACTAATTAATGGCAACAAGGCCTTTGAGAATGCCTCGACCAACGTCGCTGCGGCGCAAATGCGCAACTCTCTAACTGAGCTTGCGGAGACTGTCAAGGACTCGGAACAGAAGAAGGTAAGTCCAAATCAGACATGTGTATACCTACTTCGTTTTTTGCTGACACTTCCTATCAGCTGTTCGAGACTGAAATGGACAACTTCTTCGCTCTCTTCCGCCGATACCTCAACGACAAAGCTAAGGGCAACGCTGTGTATGTATAATTCTTGCCGTAGTAGCACTTGGGATACAAAAAACAGAAGCTAATTTTGGGTTGGTAGTGACTGGGACCGTATTGCCCCTCCTGCGCAGGGTCAGGTCGTCGATTACGAAGACCTAGCCAACACCGAATCCGTCGGATTCCTCAACAAACTCGCCGTTCTGAAGTTGAACGGTGGTTTGGGTACGTCTATGGGTTGCGTCGGCCCTAAATCCGTTATCGAAGTTCGCGATGGCATGTCTTTCCTTGACATGTCCGTACGACAAGTCGAGTACTTGAACCGAACATACGGCACCAATGTTCCCTTCATCCTAATGAACTCGTTCAACACTCATGACGACACGGCCGCCATCATTAAGAAGTATGAGGGACACAATGTCGACATCCTTACCTTCAACCAATCAAGGTTCCCTAGAATCTACAAGGACTCTCTACTGCCAGTCCCCAAGAGCATCGACTCGCCAATCAACGAGTGGTACCCCCCCGGACACGGTGACGTCTTCGAGTCTCTATACAACTCCGGTCTCCTTGATAAGCTCATCAACCGCGGTATCGAGATCATCTTCCTATCCAACGTTGACAACCTAGGCGCCGTGGTGGACCTGCGCATCCTACAACACATGGTTGAGACGAACTCGGAGTATATCATGGAGTTGACTAACAAGACCAAGGCCGATGTCAAGGGTGGCACCATCATCGACTACGAGGGCTCTGTCCGCCTACTAGAAATTGCTCAGGTTCCCAAGGAGCACACGAACGAGTTCAAGTCGATTAAGAAGTTCAAGTACTTTAACACTAACAACATCTGGATGAACACTAAGGCTATCAAGCGCGTCGTTGAGAACAACGAGCTTGAGATGGAGATCATCCCTAACGGCAAGACTATCGCCGGCGACAAGAAGGGCGAGTCGGATATTTCCATTCTGCAGCTCGAGACTGCGGTTGGTGCTGCCATTCGCCACTTTGGAAACGCTCACGGTGTTAATGTCCCGCGTCGTCGATTCTTGCCCGTCAAGACCTGCTCAGATTTGATGTTGGTTAAATCTGACCTGTACACGGTCAAGCACGGCCAATTACAACTGAACCCGAGCCGATTCGGTGGCGCGCCGCTTATTAAGCTGGGTAGCGACTTCAAAAAGGTGTCGGACTTCCAGAAGCGCATCCCGTCGATCCCCAAGATCATCGAACTGGACCACCTTACGATCACTGGTAATGTCAATTTGCATCGTGGTGTGGAACTAAAGGGAACCGTCATCATCGTAGCGACAGAAGGTTCTACGATCGACATCCCTCCCGGATCGATCCTGGAGAACGTGGTCGTCGAGGGTAGCTTGCGTCTGTTGGAACATTGATATGTGGTGTTCCCACCCTTGTCGTTGTTGTAGTACTCCAGCACCTTCTGTTGATGAGCGTATGTTCCGACCCAACTTTTCGCCCTCAAACCTACACCCCTTTCCCATTCTTAATCAGAGATCAGGGATTCTATAGAGATAGTTAGCCGCAGCAGAGGTGCCCTAGGACGGATGTGGGAGATAATGATTGATGTTATGCACATGGGCGTGTTGGAGCAAAAACGCCGGGAAGATAATGCAATGCAATAAAAAGGCACACATGCGGTAAATTTCTATCGAGTCCTTGTCGAGTGATTTGTACATGGTGTTGTGTATTCATGACTCGTGACTAGTAATGGTTACGCGTAGCTGATAGCTCACCTACATGTAGTTTTCGCAATCTACGATACGGTTGTTTCACTTCACTCCATAGTATCGACTGGAAGCAAGACAAGGTTTGACGGAAAATTTCAGACAAGTTTTCATTGATTCTGAGGACTCCCAGCAATGACCTGTGGTGACTCCCTAATCGAGTGTCTTCCATACACAGTCCTAACCTCTCCAGGCCTTGAGGCTCCCTAGTACACTGGTATGCAGTGGTTTGAGTATCCCACCAGGAAAACTCCCACCTGTCATCGATGTGCTCACTGCATACACCTCCACATTGTTCGTATCTCGCAATTTCCTTCCTCGCACTCCTTTCCACATTGCGAGGGGCAACCAATATTAGCCGAGACAAAATTTTGCGGGTGGTTGGAGCGTAGTCTGATAATTTCAACTTCGATAGTGTGTCGGAAGTGTATTAAATAGTTATCGAGAATTAGTTGAATGGTATGTTAGGCTGCATACTCACCAAGGTAGCAGGCGTTAAACTGGGCGAAGTGGCTGAATCATTGAGGCGTATGTGAGATAGGATAGGTAGTGAGTGATCTAACCTCATCCTGTGGTAATCTCACCCCGGTCGTCATATCGTCGTTCCAAAAAGTCGCCAATAGCAGCTTCACAAGCAACTTCACTTCCCCTTCTTCTTCATAGCCTCGGTACAAGAAGGACAATACCAGCGGCCCTCGGGTTCGGACTTGAGGCCCACGCACGTCCAGTGGAACCACTCGTAGGGACACGCGGTATTGTCGCAAGCCACCATGTCGCCGTAGGACACGTGCTGGCAGAGGCAATATTTCTTCCCCTCTTCATCTTCCTCGTCATCCGAAGCCCCCGAACCTGCCGACACAGACCCCCTATCCGGCATCTCTTCATCTCCCCCTCCGCTAGCGCGGGCACGATGGTGTTTATGGTGTAAGTGGGGTCGGGGAACAGGTGTGCCGCTCCCAGCTCGGGACCCGGCGCGCGATGATCGAACGGATTCTGCGTCGGAAAGTTCGCTGTCTGCTGTTGATGCCGGAGATCCCTTCGATATACCTGCACGTCTCACACGCGATAATGTCGATTTCGAGTTCGGTGGTTTCTTACGGCTAATACCTGCTGATGGTGTGCCTCTTCGCCCGGCACCTACACTTCCCGCTTTTGAACTTGCTCGGGGCCCTGCACTCCCAGCCCTTACCGTCGCTCCTGGTGTTCCTACCTTGGGTGTTCCCGGTCCGAGAGATGAATGCCGAGCCAGCGCACTCGATGCCGTGGGCAGGCTGCCCAGACCAGAACTCACCCGCGGGCCTCTCTTCGGAACGCCACTTCCACTACAACGCCTTGTTAGTACTTATAACTTATGTATAGCTCTGTGAATCATCGGTATGAGTATTGGTAATGTGTTATTGTGTATGGGTGTCGTGAGCAGGAACTACTGCAACAGTGGGACGGGGTCTCCCAGAATATGTGTCAAATGCGAAGGGGCGCAATGGATGGGGACACGTAATAATTGTAAGGTTACTCACGGCCCAGCAGATGACTCGCGCTGGTTGCGATTGCTCATGATCATACTCGCGGCGGGAGACGTGGGCGCCGAGCTAGAGATGTGGGCTTGCGACTGCGTTGTTCGGATTTGGGGGTTAGCAGGTCGCGAATTCGTCGGGGTCGCATTGGTCGAGATGGGGTTGAGCGGCGTGATGTTAGACGTCGATACAGTCAGTCCTCGAAGACTGGGGTTGCTGTTGTTATTCGCGGCGCTAGGCCGTACTGTGGATGGTAGTTCGTCGGGGTCGGTGAAGCCGGGCTCGCCTCGATCGCTTAGCTGCTTGATCTGCATGTCGAGATGTCGAAGATGCTTGTCCATGAGGGCCTTAGCCTTACGAGCCAGAGCAATCTTCTCATCGGAAAGCGCCTCGGCTTTGTCGTAATTCTCCTTGACGGTATTGCGTAATGCCTGTTCGCGTGGGAAGGGCGCGTGGCTACCATTCAGTCGAATCCAGCGTTGGATCTTAGCATCGCAGTCTTCGGCAATCTTGATATGTTCGTTGAATAAACGGTCTTTGTAGGCAATCTCATCTTGGTAGAAGCGGAGCTCCTCGGGTAGGTTCGAGGTTCGATAGATAAAGTCTTCGAGGATGGCGGCCGGGTCTTGGGCCTCGGTGGAGGGCGCCATCTTCTTCACGAAGTCTATGGAGAGATCGTCTCTAGGCATGGTTGTTAACCTGGCCCTCTAAGCGGGGGCGCCCTTCAAGTGACAGTGAAAAGGGAGTTTAAAAAGGTGAACGACGCATGCGCATGATTTTAGGGGACGACCTCGAGGAGGGGGGATAGTGAATGACAAGGGGAAATTGTTCTGATGAACAGATTACAATGTCGCCTCGTCTGATGTTACTTTTTTCCCGTGTTTCAGTTTGTACTTTTCTTCAATTGCCTCTTATGTTTTTTGTTGCGCAATTGCTGCCTTGTGACCTCGTCCCAGAAACAGTGCGTAATGTCTGCTGGGAATCATAGGTGACGATGTTGGATTGAAGATTGAGGATTGAAGGTTGAAGGTTGGGAGATGGTCGTAATTTGGAAATCACATGCATATATTTTGTAAAGGTTGTGAATTCGAGCTGCGGCTCACCTTCCTAACCAGTCCTGAGAATTGATCACAGAAAAAGTAATCTCCCAAGGTAAGAGCGGCTTGTCATGAATTATGAGGTAGCCGCTATGAATGCGTAAAGAAGGGAATAAATCCTCACTTCTTTAGGTAATTGCTAGGTACGAAATGGCTTGCACGGAAGGCGCAAACACGAGTGGTGGTCCCAGTCCCCAGTGTGAATGTGGGGTTGTCGTTTTGTAGTGGATGAATTATGAAAGTGAATGTTAAAAGGGAAGAAAAAGGCCAGGCCAAAAGTTAGGATGTAAACTAACAAATTACGTAATTTGCAGTCGTCACTAAATATTGGCCTATCGGTGCACATTCGTTAAACCGTTGAATATCATATCTAGCATAATACAATAATTGAATAAATATATACACTTATTAGGAAATTCTTTTTATAATTATTATCACAAGCTCCGATTGGCAGTTTTCATAACTCAGAAAATAATTTATACCAACATCATTCTCATCGAAATTTTGCAGATATCCATGTATATTGATCTAGAGGGAGTCAACCGAACAAGATTCATGGAAGAGGAATAATGACTTAGCCTAAGAGTCCATTGAACAGGTCCTATTCTCGAGTAACTTCAACCCCTTACAAACGAAGAAGCCACAGAAGCCGGCAGCGTCAACTCTCGAATCGGATCTCGAAAGAATACTGATTGATAGTTACTGGATTAGTAACGGGGATGGCATTGTATTTGAGCATGGCATGGCTCTCTCTCTCTCTCTGCCCTCCTTATGAAGTGGATAGGAAGGTTTACTATCGAGCCTGTAGGTACGACGAAGTGTGTGTGCGAGAATAAGAAATCTGGGATAGCCAACATTTCTCTAAAGGAGCAGGGCGAGAAGTGCCTTAGTGTTATAACAGACATGCGGGACAAGACGAGAATCGAGTCTTGTATTGAAGGTATATATCGTCAAGTAGTAAAATGAGATAACCTACCGAGGAACGCTACATATCTTGTTCTATAAATGTGAAGGGAAATTGAGGTGGAAAAGAAACCGATAAATATAAAATAGGATATAGAATGAACATGGGGGAAGTTACCCCAGTGTCTTATATAATGCACCGTGGAGTGCCGCCAAAGCTTAAACCTGGCGGGTATCGAGTCTTTATGGTGGGTCTCACAACGCCGGAGCTGGGGAGGAAGCCACACCTACATCTGACACAGATCTCACTCATTACTAATTGGGATTAGCGTCTTTAATTTTGCATATCGCTAGTGCATTAAGGTGGGCCTAGCCGGTAACTACCGCTCTTTGGTAGTGGCACGGCTGAAGGTCTGAAAGTCGCCTTCATCCATCTTTAAACTTCATCATCTCAATTGACAACAATTTCATCGTTACTCGGTAAAGGATCCTTAAAGGTTTCGAATTACTTCATTCTTATGATATATATGAGGCGATCTTATTGCCACCATCTTATGATTCATGAAAATTCTTAACTTACGATAGGCGACACGTTTATTACCACCAACGACTTTTGACGTCTTCCTAATCGATCTAATTCAACTTTTGAGCCTTCATTTACATAGAAAACCAAGTATCAACGCGACGGTCACACGATTTAGTTATCTTGAACGCGATATACTTACACTTATCGGTCTAGATAACCATATTTCCAAACGTCTTTACATTGCACCTCGCTTAATAGCTCCTTATTGATCCTCAATCCATCTACTGGTTTTCACGATGGAGATAGACCCGGCGAATCATTATTCGCTGCGGCTACCAAAACCCAACTACCTTCCTCACAAGGTCGATGTCGATGGCCCGGTGGTTAAGAAGTTTAACAAACCCTTAGATCGTCCAAGCGACATGGAAAATGCCGCCTATCTTAACAAAATCAAACGTTTCGCTCATGAATATGGCATCACAAAACCTAAGGGCTATACGGTTTCATTTCACTATAACCCCGACATGGAGAGACATCACTTCGGCCAGACACATCCAATGAAGCCTTGGCGGCTAACTCTTACCAAGAGCCTGGTATCATCATATGGAATGAATTTCGCAATGGACAACTATACCGCCCGCGCAGCCACATACGAGGAGCTCACAGCCTTCCATACAGAGGACTACGTCGAATTTCTTGCCTCGGTACCACCTCAGCCACTGCCACTTGACGTTGACAACTCTAGTCCAGATCTCAAGTTCAATCTGGGAGGTAGTGACTGCCCACTTTTCGAAGGACTGTATGATTATTGTTCTATGTCTGCCGGTGGTTCCCTGGATGCCGCAAGGAAGCTATGCACGGGACAATCTGACATCGCCATATCTTGGGGCGGTGGACTACATCACGCTAAGAAATCAGAGGCTTCTGGGTTTTGTTATATCAACGATATTGTCCTTGGTATACTACAACTTCTGCGCGTCCACCCTCGAGTCCTCTACATTGATATCGATGTACATCACGGCGACGGTGTAGAAGAGGCTTTCTTCTCTACCGACCGTGTCATGACGGTCTCCTTTCACAAGTACGATCCTATGGTTTTTTTCCCTGGTACTGGTGGTCTAGATGACAACGGTCCTAAAAGCGAGCATAACCCGGGCGCCCATCACGCTATCAACGTGCCCCTCAATGATGGGGTTACTGATGAACAATACGAGTGGCTTTTCAAGAGCATCATCTCAAGGTGCATCGAAAAATTTAGACCTGGCGCAATTGCTCTACAGTGCGGCGCAGACTCTCTGGCTGGGGATCGATTAGGTAAATTCAATCTGCTCGTTCAGGGTCACGCGTCGTGTGTGGAGTACTGCAAAAGCCTCGGTATCCCTCTGCTCATGTTCGGCGGTGGCGGTTACACGCCACGAAACGTTGCCCGTGCTTGGGCGTACGAGACGGCTGTCGCTATCGGACATAAACAAACCATCCCTGCAGAAATCCCTCTTCACACCCCTTGGCGCGAGCGCTTCCGCCAAGACACGCTCTTGCCTACCCTAGCACAGATCTTAGGCGAGCCGCGCCAGAACAAGAACACCAAAAAGAAGCTAGATGATATTATAGAGCACGTCACCGAACAGCTGCGATTTGTCGAGACTGCGCCTAGTGTGCAGTTCTCTACTATACCACCTGATCTTGGACCTATCAGGGACGAGGTGGAGCAGAAGATTAAGGAGGAGGTTCAGGAGAGGGATGAATTGGGGCGGAAGCTTCGGGAAGAGGGTCTCGGAGACCGCATGGAATTTTAGTTGCTAAACATGGTACAGTATTTGACGGCGAGCTTAACTGGCAGGATCATGTTGATATTGCAGACGCCTCGGCTCTGGCTTAAGAGGTGTCTCTTATGCTAGGGAGCATTCGACATACCCTATCTAGGTATTCAATGCAAGCCATATCATCGACAGAGTTGCCTCCTGTTTACATATAACAAGTAACAGATCTTGGATCGAAACACTAGCTTCACCTTGCGTCTATCGTCTGTTTGATTTTATGATACCTTCATTTCACCTTGGAAATCTTATAGCCGCCCGGAACCCGCTCTTGGAACACTCCCGTCGGATCATACTTCGCTGACGCCTCCTTCATCCTCTTTACATTGTCCTCGCCGTAGCTCCCAAGAGGGTCCTGCAAGCCATTGCAGTAATTCAGATATAGAAATCCAACGTCCTTATCGAGCGACATAGCGTATGATTTGACCTCGCTAAACATCGTTCTCGTCACAGGTTCGCTAACTCTCTCCGACAACTCAGACGTTGCGACTTCGACTGCCACTATCGCTACAACGCAGTCGTCCGTCAGTCGTTCAAGGCCAAGCACGTTACTACCCCGATCCACGGAATGCTGTGTCCAGGACGCAAGCAGTGGCTGGAAGACCATGTTGACGCTAAAGTTGTTGTCGGGCATAGCCTTTTTCAATTCTTCCAATAGGGCCTCGTACGCGTCGACCGTTTTGCGGAGGATTCGATAGTCAAGCTTGAAAGTAATTGTCATCCAGAAACCACTAATAGGGCAAATTAGCTAGAGCGGACGAATAATGATGAAATGGAAGAATTTCGACTTACTGCCTCCCAGAAGGAAGAATAAAATCTGCTATCTTCTTAGCCACCGTTGTCGTTTTGATATTCTGCTGACCTGGAATTTCCAGGAACTTCTGCAAAGCCTTTGGGCTTTCGACCCCATCGAGGCTAGTGAAGAGGATGTTTATAATATGCTCTTGAGCAAAGGGTATGAAAGCAAACATTGCGAGGACATGGCTATCGGGGTTCTTGGCAAGTTTCGTCGAAAAGTCGACGTAAGCTTCGATGACCTGATCGGTGGCAGATGGGGAGATGATAGAGCTCCCGTCCCATATGTTGGAGGCCTTGAAGGATTGCATGTCAAATCGTGTAACTATTCCAAAGTTGTTGTGGCCCCCTTTTAGCACGCGGAATAGGTCCGAATTTGTTGTGCTATTAGCCTCGACTACGCTCCCGTCGCCCAGAACAACTTCGTAGTTTACAACTTGATCTAGTTATATTAGGAAAGTAAGTTTTTGGACGCGATTACCCCTATATCGGGCTTTGCTAAGTTGTTGCATAGGGGAATAATGCTCCCCAACAGCCGGCCAAACACTTTGATGGCAAGACCATTCTCATGAAATAAGAAGGATATCACTTACCGCAGCCCCACCCGTAACGACAATTATAAAAAGTCAACCCGCCGCCGGTCAAAAGACCTCCAACGCCAACCATGCCTTCGCGTCCACCAGCAATCATCACTCCGTCTGCAAGGTCTCTAGTCAATATTTCTGTACCCAGAAGATATCAAATACGTCACCTACGCTTCTCCACATCTGCATAGACATCCTTCCATCTAGAGCCGGGCTGTAGTGACACAAGCCCCGTCTTTGTATGGTAAGTTGTCCCCGCCATGAGACCGAGATCAATAGTCACACCATCTTCGATATTGTTACCGGCTCTCGTATGTAGCATATGGCCACCGCTATTCAGACAGTCATCTGTCAGTGATATCGACAAGGATATCACCATATCGGGATACATTCAGGCACAAAAGCCAACTTTCGGCCGAGTGGATTTATGTGATGCGGGAATTAACAGTCGGGCAGCTCGAGACTAACCTGCGGATAGCGAACTTGCAGCCAGCAGTTCCCACCAGAGCCTTTACTATCTTAGAGACCTCCTCTGTGTTTCGGGGCTGCACAATAGCCCAGGGTCTTTGACGGGGTGTCAGTGACCAGTAGGATTCCTCTCGTGCCTCGTATGCCTGCTGGCCAGGGGTGTACAAGACATCACCCAGGTTTGCCTTCTTCAGGTTAGAAATAGCAGACTGCGCGATAGATACCATGATGATACTGCCGGGTCAGAAAACGACCTTATGTACAGGTACACAGAAGTCTTGTACCTGTGAAATGCGAAAAACTCGTCCGCCCTTCATACCTAGGCACTTACCTAGGTATTTATGCCTGGCGTACACCACTCTCACCTCGATAAGACCCATGTCTAAGCCTATTTTCGGCCGAGCTTCGAAATTGGTCAGCCGATCCTAAGTTATCCAATGGGAACCCCTAACTAGGTATATTAATAATAGGCTATCTCGTCAAGTCTACAAATACTTAGACCAAAATATTCATATAGTAAGCTTACCTACCGGTAGGCCAGGTATTGGACAACCTAATATTATGATAAGCTACCTATAGATCACTTGCAAGTGACGACTGGGAATAGACAGAATTTCTGTTAACTACCTAGGTACCTACGTATGACTATCGACACCGAAACCCTTCCAAAAACTCCCGGCCACTCTCAGTTTGGCACCATTTTTTCGTACTCCAGATAGTCCGTGTAGCCAACACTATTATCCTTCAGAGGCCCATAGAAGGTAGATCGATCATAGGGTGTAAGCAGCAAGCCACGACGGAGTCTCTCAACTAGATCGGGATCACTTATAAAATAGCGGCCGAATACCAAGGCGTCATAAGCTCCGGTCTCCAAGACTCCCCAAGAGTTTTTGTCATTCCACCCGCCCCCGGAGAAGAAAGGAGTCTCGCCGAATATCTTTCGAAAGGGGGACAGATTAATGTCCGCCAGGTCCCAAGAGTCGAGAAATTTCTGCTTCTCCGACTCCGTGTATATCTGTTCAAAGCGTGGCTCGATGAAACTAACGTATGAGAGCTTGGGATGGTTTGCTTTCAATTCGCGACACAGGTGCCCCCATGTCTCCAGGCGCTGTGTGCTGCGTGTTTGGTTGAACATACCGAATGGCGACAGGCGGATTGCGAGATTCCCCTGACCGACAACCTGGGCCAATTCACCCATCAACTCTAAGACGAATTTGCAACGCTTCTCTGGAGTTCCGCCGTATTCGTCTGTCCGATGATTGATATTGGAGCTGAGGAACTGCTCGGGGAGATACCCGTTGGCTCCGTGAAGCTCGACTCCGTCAAAGCCGGCACTTATAGCCAGTCTTGCGGCGTTGCAGTAGTCTCGGATCGTGCTTTTGATTTTCGAGACAGTCATTTCAATTGGAGGATAATCGAAAAGTTTAACTTGTTCAGTAGTGTGGGGTGGAGGATACGCTGTAAAATCTAAAGTTGGCAAATATTGCGTTCATGTGCTTTAGAAATCAGGGGTTCAGGGGCTCGGGGGAGTCTTTAATTCAAGGTTGAGTTCAAGACATGTTCCCATGATCCTCCACACAAGCCTCCCATAAAATTAAGTAGATAAGTTGGCTAGAGATAGTGTATTTTCAATTTACTTACCATAGTAATCATTTGGGTCATCCCATGGCGTGCTAGAGGGACACAAGATTGGGGTACCTGTAATACTCGACGTTAGACAATACTAGAAAGCAATAATACCAAAATTTCCAGCAGCACTCCATTGTTTGGAGATATAAAGCTATTGCGGTATAAAAAGCGACCGACCTGTTAGTTGAGGAATATTGGCTCTCCCGGAGTGCCATAATTGTGCGTAGATATAACCGCCTTTGGCATGGACAGCATCAACAACCTTTCTCCACCCTTCCATCTGTTCTGGAATAAAAAGACCAGGCACACCCGGCATCGCGTTTCCCTGGAGACTAGTCGTTAGAGATCATTGTGAGGGTATATCTGAATATTATTTTGCTTTACTTCAAGTGAAGGAGGAATAGCCTCCGATATTAAGAGACCCCCTTCCGTAGCCCTCTGAGAATAGTACTCGGCCATGAGGTCATTTGGCACCCATATCCGATTCGGCTTTTCCGGAGTCGATTCGGCATACGGCGTACCACGATTTCGAGTCAGCGGGGCAAGCACAATGCGGTGCTTCAGAGTGATTTTACCATCAGCAATAGACAGCGGTTGGAAAAGCTTGGATTGAGCTTTGACGGAAGCCATTTCTGTGATTTCCACCGGATGACTAGTCCGGATTTGTGTCCTTTACAATGTCGAGAAATATTATATACATTTCAAGCCTCGAATTTCTTAAATACTGGTATTTTCTAAGCTATGATAGTGCCAAGAGTGGGTAGATAACGGCTCAAACTCCCGAGAATGGAACGTGGGTCATTTAACTAGGACATAAGCCTAAGGTCCGCGTTGATACTATTACCATTAGTCACTTAAGAATTAACCAATTAAGATCTCGAAGGTCATGGTACAATCTATGATATTATTAAGTCAAATCCAATGCCGACGGTGATAACGGCGATAGTGGGGCTATAAGGTTACAAAAGGGGTATTATCTCAGCATCATTATAGCTTACATTGGCAGGATAGATGGTTACAGTGACGCGGGGATTGGGTATAAGTAGGTAGTGTTTTACTTTACCCCAATCGGCATATAAATACCTTTGTAATGAACATGTTATGTTAAAAAAGGGGAAGAGTTTGCGAGTAAATTATAACAAGATCAAGATATCATGGATGAATAGATTAAGGGACTCAAAACAACGAACCAAGGTTTTAAAACATAATATATTTTATCATTTCTCATTGTTTATATAAACGCGTAATAATATTTTTTTATATTTTATAGCTTGAGACAATTCAGTTTCAATCATAAACGAAACGTACGAATGGTAATGACATTTGGTCAAATGTTTGAAGAAATAAAGGCAATTTTCCTAGATCCGTGAAGTTTAAAAGTGAACCAAGACTTTATGAATTGAGAAAGAACTGATGATGCTATTCCCGTAATGCACATTGTGTTACAATTATTTGAAACTAAATGCTAGGTTTATAAGAATGTATTGCTAGTCTTAAGTTTCCAATGAGTTCAATAAAATTAACATGAAGACTTTCCTTTCTTATAAACTGAATTTCTCATAATGTTGAAATTATTCTGTTCGGTTAACAAGTTAGATATTCGATTATGCATTCTATTATACTTTATTCATTTTACGGGGCGTTAGTGCGTTCAGTCAAAAGACAACAATTTTCCAAACCCCGGCTAGGTTTGACACGCATATTTAATGCACACGCGTTTTACAACATGCCCACAACATGCCCACAACATGCCTTGAAATTATGCTTAATGCAACTCGACATAGAACCTTCTAATGACTCACCTTTTTATAAGTGATATATCACATTCTGTCCTATCGATTAACCAGATTTCGTAATTGCTCAGCTATGGGGATTTGGTTGAATCCTTGACTGTTTACAGGAGTAGCTGTCACCTGATGTTCAACCTCGACACGCGATCGTGAAACTTATCACTTGATATAAATTCGTCTGTCTAGCCACGACAACAAGACTAACCATGCTCTAAATATACGAGGACAGATAAGAGCAACATTGTTGATGTCATGGAAACTTCTTACAATGATGCTACAACTAAGAGTCTCAAGACAGAGTTACTCGAAGCGATTAAACAACTTCCACTGCAAACCGGGGATTTCCCTAACAAGCCTAAAGACCTTGAAAATGTAATTCAGAAATGGATTTCAAGTGCTCAGAAGACACCGGGTCAGGCTGGCGAGTTGCTCCATCTACTTGAAGAGTCTTCAGATACGGACCTCTCCACAGACAGCTTAATAGAGTCTAGTTTGATGCTATTTCGCTACTTACGAAGCCTTGAGTCCCGGTACCGCTTCAATGTCTTTATTGCTCAAGCAGAGAAACAAGAAATAGGATCTACTTATGACCACTACTCTCACGCGTTCTCTGAACGTGACGAAAGTGAGGATGAAGGTAGTACTGAATCAGACAAGAGCGACAGCATTGAGGAGACATATTGGACCCTACGAGTAATGCTCTTTAACGACAATGAACTTCGAAAGCCATATGTCTTGGAAATGAGTCCCGGCTCTATCCTACAAGGCGATGTTTTCAAGGACACCGACCCTAACGACGAAGATGTCCTTTCTGACGATTATGGACATGGATCTACCTGGCCAGAGGTTTGTCTGAGCCATTCCCAGATTTGTACTATTCTTCGCTAATTCGGCTAGTGTTATCGGTTTTGCCGATACTATAGATCATCAGTTAGTATCATCGGAAAGCGACTAACGTGACATATTCACTAATTTTCTATTCTGCAAGGCCTTGTTTATGATCCCTCAAGCTACGACGGCCACCTATTTTCTAGATAAATCAAAAGTTGGTGACGATTATACGGCGGCCGATCTGCTTGAATACTTTTCTTCAAAATGTAGCGAGTCCGAAGGTGGCGATAAGCATTTGGAGACACTGACGAGCCTATGCGAGTTATTCTTTCCCCGGAAAGATGTGAAGTCAAAGAGTAGGATGGATGTTCCCGAACCTATTATCGTCAAAATCCTCGAGGCAGCGATGATATGTCAAAGTCAAACCTTGTTCGATCTAGTCTGGAATAACAACGAAGCCGACCTTTCACCTCAGTTCTTTGTGTGGATATCAGAGAGGTTAAGGGATTCCTCAATGTTACCCCTTACTATGTTGATCTCGGCGTTAGTATACTCATATTTGCGAATTGAGCTGAGTTTATATTAACTGTGGCAGTCTCGATCATTCCTTTTCCACCCGAGACACCCTCGGTGACCGATATAGGTACGTCAAGGGTTTGCAAGCTGTTAATAACAAGGCGCCGAGAGAGTTGGAAGCACACGTACTCCATCTTTTTGACCAGATGGTTGATCTCTGTTACAGCTCTGTACTCTATGAACAAGACGGAGAAATTCTCGTCTTCATTGCTTGCGAACGTCGGGATTATGACTGGCTGTTAAAAACGTAGGTCCCATACAACTCATCTCTTATAGAAGTCTAACATGAAATAGCCTGGACCCTCTCATTCACAAAGAACGCGAGAACATTGCATTTATTCTGGGATTCAGTTGGCAGTTATATGCTAGCATTAGCCAGAATAAACTGCGAGTTTCTGATTCATTTGATTGGCTCAAAACTACCATCAAGTCCCTAATTGCGCGACTCGATGTTTCCCATCTTGTTAGTTATCAAGGCTTTCAATGTCAGCAACAGAACCGGAAAGCAAATGAAGGTCTAGATGAGAACCCAATCCCAGCACCCCCACCGCCAGTCACTAGCCAAACACTCGTCAACTTGTGCATGCTTCTACTAAACTTGGATATGGAAGAGGATTTGCGTGATCTTGCAAGGAGACTAATAAGCCAAAGTGGAAGAATCGATCCACTTGAGTTTGTCAACCTTTTCGTCCCTTTCGTCGGTAGTCTTATGGACGTCCTAGAGGACCGATCGGTTTCGCTCGAAGATCCTGTGCTATCATCACTAGTTCGAACTATTATTAAGGAATTCTGGAGTCGATGCGTCCTCCCAGGGGAGCCAATCTGGAGACAGCCGCGCTACGAAGTCCTGGACCGTTGTAATTGTCGATTTTGTAAATCGATGAATTCCGACCTTCTTAACCCTAAAAAAAAAAGTTGGAACGTCAAGGAAAGCGAACCTAAGCTCAAGCGTCACATTGCGCAGGTACTCCAGGAACTTTCTCAGAAATCATACTGCTCCCATAACCGGGCTAACACAAAATCTGCTTCGACATGGTACATAAGCAAGCTTCCTACTAAATATGAGAAGATCAAGTCCAACTGGGACCAACAATTTATGAATGCTAGAGCTCAGCTGGCAGCATTCAACCAGAATCGATTATGGCAAGTGTTAGGACCCGATTACTGCTATATCACCGGAAACACTCCTCCCTATTCTGAGAATCCACGGACGGATGTCACGATGAATAGGCCCTCAATGGGCACGCAGGCACCTCCCCTAGCCCGTCCAATTGAACGCACGGAAATCATGCCCCGAGTTGCATTACCACCACCTAACAATATATATGGGAACATGTCATCTCCACATCTAGCTCTACAGCATCTTGTCCATGATGGTCTCCCCTCTGTGGCAGAGATTTCGCATATGCCAGTCTACCACGACGAAGTGCGAAGCCACCAAGCAGATCACGGACCACCACAGCAGTTCCCGGCTGTCAGGGCATGGCCTTCGGGTATGCCTCTACCCACGGCTTATCCGGCCAACCCGGTCCAGGTACCTACACCGGGCTTGGCTCAAGGGCAAAACAGGCCATCTCAGATGAGCCAAAATTTCAACATGCCGCAATCGCAAGCTCTACCTGGGCGGCCCACCCTTGCGCCGTTCCCTCAGAACTTGGTTTGGAACTCGGGACCAAGTATCGGTCAAAATAGAGTGGCGCCCGCGGTTGCCGGGCTGAAACGCGAGCAAGACGATGATGATATATTGTTTATCAGCGAACGACCAGCGAAGAGACCGCACTAACTTAGGGTGGGTGGTACATGATGAGATTGCGCGATGCTGGGTTTATGTTGATAGTTGGATATTTGCTGAGATTGCTAACTACCGGTACCTATTTGGGCTATAACTTGATTGATGATGATATATTCTGCATAAAATGATAGTGTCTGGAAGGATAGGATGCCAGGTATATGAATCGAGACCTTTCTTAAGACTTATCGTACTTTTCAAGATGGAAGAAAAGGGGCAATCTTAACCAGACCTCACAGATGTACGGATGTCTCCACTTTTAAAGATACAACGCGCCAGATGGTCTACGAGGTGAACAACTTCCACCCGCAAGTGTCAAAACAATGCTTCGGTCAAATCAAGAATAATCGCGAGTTTTATCAGCGCAGTAATCCCAAAACTCCTTCGCCCTCCCAGATCCGCCGTCTTCTTTTGCCTTGAAAGCATTAAGCAAGTCATCCCTTTGGTCCTTCTCCTTTGCCAATCTACCAAACGGCACCACGTAACAACCGTTATTCTCCAAGCTTATGTCCTTCGACAATCCGGCATAGAGCTCGGTGTACGCCGCCTCCTTCGGGTTGCACATCAAGGGGTAGGCGAAGAACCAGACGGACGGCGTATGTCGGAAGAGATTGGTGTACGCGGTGCCGGGGTTCAGGGCCACGCTGACGACGCCCGACGGGCCGGCTTGTCGCGCGAGCTCGGCGGACAAGAGCCAGTTTCCGGCTTTCGAATTAGTATATACCCGGGATTGATCCTGCGGGGGGTTGTCAAGCTCGGACATGACGAGAGCCCCGGTAGGCGCCGAAAGTTCGACAATGTTGCTAGCGGTCCAAATAACACGCACCGAAGAAGGCGGCGCGGTGGCAGCAGTCGTTTTTACCAAAGGCATGAGCAGCTGAGTGAATAGAAACGGACCGAGGCAGTTGGTTGCTAATTGCAGCTCGATGCCCTGCTTCGACACGCTTCCGAGAGGCGGCCGCGAGACACCAGCGTTATTCCAGAGGACGTGGAGTTTCGACTCCCTCGCTTTGAAAGCCTCCGCCGAAGCCTTGATGGTGCTCAGGTCGTCGAGCTCCAGATGTAAAAACTCGAGGCTACCTTTTGAAGTAGGTGCTTCCGCCTGTATGGCTTTGATCGCCTGGCGGGCCTTCTCTTCCGAACGACCAGCGATGTAGACTCGGCCGTCGTATCGATACAGCATCTTTGCAAGCTCGAACCCGATGCCCGAGTAGCCGCCGGTGATAAGAAACACCCTCCCTTCTTGGGATTCTAAGCTAGCTTCCGTAAAGGTCGGCTTTGGTGGAAAAACTTGAGACCATTGGGCTCCCATTATGTGAGTTGGTTAGGAGAATGCCTCCAGTGTCAAATCGAAGTTAGTCAAGATCGTTGTTGTCTTGGCAACTTGATGAACGGGTTTCTTTGAAGGTATCTTGAATTTAGTAAAGCAAGAAGGGAGAAGTTGGCTTCCTTTTAATACTACGTCGACACCCTCCACTTTTCACATATTATATAACCACACCACGTGTAAAACACATCTCATCTTGCACTTATAATGAGACATTCTATCCCTGGCTTGTCTGCCACCAGGTATTCTGTACAAACTACCTACTGCGGAACTTTCCGACGGGAGTACGCAGCGGGCGCTGAATCCGAGGCGGCGAATTAAACTACAGTAATTGGATGCGTCTACGATGTCACTAGTCGCACATACTTGTGGCCATGCATGTTGGTGTTGGTGTTGGTGTTGGACTTGATTGGGTAGGAACGCTAGCGCCTGAGAGTCCGAGGTCATGTCAGCAATAAGATGTTTTCAAGGACGCTATAGCGGGGTAGGATACAAGCAATAAAAGCGGGACATTATTCATGAACTACTACTACCATGAATCTGACCCTCATACAGGTACCACTAGGTAATTGATAATGTTATGACTAAGCTGTACTTGAAAGAATGATGACTAGAGCTATCGCGACTTGATTCTCACTTCAATTGGCTTCTTCTCCATGAGCAGGAACACTCTAAGGTCCTCCCATTTTATCTTCTTCTCTTCTATTACCTCGAAGTCGAACGTCCAAATCAACTTTGAAATGATTAATCGTAGTTCTGCCATTGCTATATTTTGACCTAAACAGTTACGGGGCCCGAGGATGAATGGTTGGATTGCCCATCGATGATCCTTGACGAAGGGTGACTTCGGATCCGTGGATGCTTCTGGCAGCCAGCGCTCTGGTTCAAAGGATAGTGGTGAATGAAAATAGGCAGGATCTCTATTCATGGTGTACGCTTGGATAGAAACTGGTGTCTACAGAATTGATAGGTTAGTTGGATCTGGAAATCAAGGTGTCTGCTAGGATATTCATGACACGTACTCTTTCCGGTAACCATACACCACATACTGTACCTCCGCCCTCGGGAACTCTTCTGGGGAGTATCCATGGAACTGGCGGACACATCCGGAAGCCCTCGTTAATAACGGCATTGAGATATGGGAGGTCTCTTAAAGCATCTAATGTAATTTCACTATCGTTTAGGAAATGAGAACGAATTTCGTGAGCGAGCTTGCTGAGTTTGTCTGGGCAATTAACCAAATAGTTCATGATACCGGATACAAGAGTGGCAGTTGTTTCACTTCCGGCAGTAGTTAGTATCATAAAGGTAGAGTTAACCTCTCCAATTGGCAATGACTCCTTGCCATCTTTGATAACGTACGACAGGATGTCAGGGCGTTCTACTTCAACATTAAGGCGTTGTTGGACCTTGTTAGCAATGCGGTCATAATGATCGGTTTGCGTCTTCATAAGTGAAGCCGGAATGCACTTCATGAGAAGGAATTCAACTAGGGGATAGTAGCGCGCCGAAGCGACCCAAGTTGCAGCTTTCACAGAGTCGAAAAGCAACGCGGTCCACGGGTGATATCGAGAATTCTGAAGACAATCAAATGATTCACCAAAACCCAGGTCTCCGATTATGTCGAACGTTGTGAAATTCAACCAGGGTACAATATTGACGTCGGCAGACCTCCCCTTTGGATCTGCCACTATTTGGTCGTGCAAGCGCTCTACCAGTAGATTGATGTACCGTTGTAAAATTGGCTCTTGGTCTCTCAAGGCCCGTGGAGTAAAAGCAGGGGCGAAAGTTCTTCGAATATGGGCATGAGGTTCAGGGTGAATAGCGCTTAGAATTGTGTTTGGAAGACCCGGCTGTGTCTCCCACCAGACCGGGTCCTTCAAAAACTGTTTGGTATCCTGCCGAAGCTGAAAGATGTCTTGATATGCTTCCTCTCCAGCGAATGTCACTTCGTCTGGGGCAATGCGAAGAACCGGCCCATATTTCCGATGGAGTTTCTCAATGTCGTGAATCAACGTGCCCCTGAGAAGCGACCAGATGAACGGTAGTCGCGAAGCTGACCATGCAGGTGGGCCAGGTATCTTCGAAAGAGGATGGAAGAAAACGTTGCGAATTACTCCAAATACGAAATACTAAATACAAATTAATACTCCATTGCATCGTCTAACGGAAAACAAGTGTAGAATCAAACATACAACGAGCAGGACAAGTAGGCAAATTATCAATCGACCAAAAATGGGAGATCCTTCGGCTTCTAACATAGTGAAATCTGTTACCCCTTGCACTTGGGTATGTAAATGGAGTAAATTTCGAAGGACATTTGAAAGAAAGGTAAGAAATAAACTGTGGTTAAAGAAGAACTAAGATCAAGAGAAAAGCCTATCCCTGATATAACTATCATATTCAATATCAGAACGTTACACAGTATTGTACCTATACGGTCATTTGTACCTAGGTACCTGAGGTATGTAGGGGTACCAACACATGGCACCTTGATACGAAACACAGCCTTATGAATGTCTTCAAAATTAGCTGCATATCGGTCGCATTGGAGGAAGGTGATCCTAATCGAGTTTGTTATCACCAGATATTTTCAACCCCACTAGGTACCAAAGGTCAAGTATTTCATTGATGATGCTATCGTCTTTGTTAGCTGTCTGAAATTTGCCCTTGATTTCACCACGGTTTTCGAGTGCTCTTGTATAAATCCTATGATTCTCCCTTACTTCTCGAGAGTATCAAGTGTCCTAACGGACCTATCACTCACCGCCACGAATGCCACCGGCCAGCCGGCGCAGTGTCAAATTGATTGACCATATGTACGCATTAATTTAACTAGTTGATAAAAGTGATAGTTAAGTAGGTACCTTTATGAGTTCTACAATATATAATAAAATCAAAACACGCTGTATTGAAATTATCACATATCACATATTATAAATCGTGTGTAACCCAATTACTCGAGCAGCTCGAGATGATCTCCAATCCGTCGTTGTTTTTTAAGCGTGCATCCCGACCCCACCCTGCATGGTATCAGCAATCGTATTAGTACTTGGAGGCTGGTATAAGGCAGTTGGAAGGTAGTTCAAAGTGTATCGCTTACACCAATATATCCATAAAGTTATCCCCAACGTCACTTTCTGCCAACGGCGTGCGATCTAATACGTCGTTTTACCTAGTGAATACTATTGTTAGTCGCTGGTCGAATGTCTGCATCCGCTTGGCAATGCTGCAGTTAAAACTAGGCGCCATGATTGGGTATCCTACTCCGACTAAGCAGGGAATATGTTGCACTACATAACGCCATATTCAAAGCCTACATACTAGAAGGATTCGAGAGCGGTATCTCGATGGTCAGCAACATCCCGGGCGTTGATCGAAGATTTGCTTTTCTACTGATGATAAAGCCACCCCCTGTGTGTATCCCTAGAATAGAAAGTATCATGGCAGTGGAAATGAGATATGCTGGGTTACATACGGGTATATTAGTTTTAGTTGAAGGTTAAATCTCATGATATTTAAATAAATTTGCCTAGAGTTCTAACGATTAGTCATGGAAAAGCCTATACATAGGATTCACCGAAGTATCGTTGATAGGAAGCTCGTAGAATAGGTAGTGAGTCTGAGCCAAACAAGTTTGTCTATCTAGGTAGGTATGTTCATGTAGTCATCATCATTCTATCAGCAAGGTACTCATTTCCTTTTCTCTTTCTCGAAACTCGATCCTCATAAGTCGCACCTTCCTGCCTATCAATTCGCGGGTTTGGACAGTACCTTCTTGTTAACCTCATCGGCCTGTTCGCAACACTCCTCGATGACCTTCCAGAAAAGCGGGATATCTAGACCCCGTGGTATGCGGACGCCCTCGCTGCCAGGTGGAAGCAGCTTGACTAGAGTACGGCCCGTCTGGGTGTTGTGTTCTAGGGCATCCTCGAGCGAGCCTTCTATCACAACCTCAACCGAGAAGCGCTCTTTTCGACTAGCCCCCTCGGGACTCTTAGAGTCGTAGTCGTAGAAGGGAATCTCGTGCTCCGTGCCCGTTAGTATAGCCGCTACCGCCAGCGGGTCGTGCAGTGGCGGGCCTTCGGTGATCCCAAATTTGTCGCTAAATAGGGGCAAGTCTCATTTAGCATTATACTTAAATATAAAAGAAAGAGAGAAGGCCAACTCACCGGTAAGTCCCCGCAAAGAAATTCAGCAACTCCACCAGCATAACCCTCAGATCCGACCTTCCCCTCCCCTCTCTCGGCTGGCCCTCGCGCCCCCTCTCACACGGCGGCCCGTACAGCAGCAGCTCCTGCACCTTCTTGGTAGCGAGGACGAGGTGCGTGAGGTCGAGCGGCACGAGCGTCGTCTTGGCGGCCAGCACGGAGTCGTGGAACAGGGCGGCGGCGGCCTCGGGGTCGATCAGCACGTTGAACTCGGCCCACTGGGTGTAGTTGCCGACGCGCGGCACGCCGTCCACGACGCCCATGGGCGCCGGCGTGAACCCGCCGCCCACGCTGCCCCCCATGACCGTCAGCCCCTTGACGCGGGCCGCCAGGTCCGGGTGCGCCGCGAACAGCGCCGCGACATTGGTTAGCGCGCCCGTCGCCGCGATCCACGCCGTCCCCGGCGCGCACGAGCGCAGCGCGGAGGCCATGGCCTCGACGGCGCTGGGGTGGTCCGGAGAAGTAGCGACTAGAAGCCTGTCCGGTGGAGGAGGGGGTAGCAGCGAGGTCCCGTCGAGCCCGGACTCGCCGTGGATCTCGGTGGCGTGGACGGCGGGCCGGCAGAGCCCGCGCGCAGCCCCCGGGAACACGGCGACGTCATCGTGCTTCCCGATGGCGGCGAGCACCGACAGGGCGTTCCGTGTCGTTTTCTCTAGCGATGCGTTGCCGTGCACTGTGCTTATGCCAAGCAGCTTGATGCCCGGGTGGTAGGCTGCCAGGAGGATGGCGAAGGCGTCCTGTGGGGCTGGGTTAGAGATATCTGTGTACGTGTATGTGCATGTGTATGTGTATGCATGCTGCTTAATCTGGTAGTAGGTGATGAATCAAGCGGGAGCCGTGGGGATGTCCGGAGGTTGTGTGCCGGCGGCGTTGGGTTGCAACTTCCCGCGGAGCCGAAACCGGCCTAAACCAGGACCTCTATAATACGGGACGGATCCGCTAGAATGCGACGTTCTCCGGCGTAAGGGGGATCGTGACATTTCATGTGAGATATCTCGTGCTTGATTGATTGGCCGGTAAAAGGTAATGGGTGAATTCAAACTCACATCGTGGCCAGGATCGCAATCTAGCCAAAGTGGGACAGGCTCCGACATGTTAACAGATCTATTCCAAAACTCGATGATTCGACGCAACAATAAGACACCTGATAGAGAGACGTTTACTATAAGTTTATAAGTTTAGCTGCTCGGAGGATTCTATTTACGGTGAGATTTATTTAAAATGAAAGCTGATCATGGAAAGTTAAAAGTGGAAAATAGGTGGGAAATAGATGTACAAACCAGCGGTGATACGCGATCCATTGATACGCTTTTCTTTGTGGGACTTTGACGGAAAAGCGGCGTTGTGATTGTCGCTCGCATCGCCCCTTTTTCACGACCCCTTATTCTTGAGAGAGCAACCAACTCAACTATACAATTAGCATATCACATCTATACATATAATAATTATATACTAATTCTAATGAGGGAAGACAATTGATTTATAATTATCATTGCTTATTGTCTCATTTATCGTAGAATATTGAGATTTAACCTCCGCAGAGAAATCATTTCTCAGCTCGGCGTTTCTCCATCACTCGCAACACGTCCGCAGCATTATTAGCGTCTCCCTTCCGTTTCTTTGGACCTCTCTTGCGCTTAGAACCGCTTCCTCCACCCTGGGTATCATCATCTTCCTCACGGCCCCATTCCGATAGCTTAACTTTCTTCTCTTCGAAGTCCTCCTCGTCTTCGAATCTACTTGTGCCAAAGCCCATGTCCATGTCCTCCGCATCGCGATCGTTGGTCTGTAGCATTTTCTTTAGACGTTCTGCCTTAGCTTTAGCTTCCTCATCATCCTCATCCGCTGCCTTGAGATTGTGCTTAAGAGTTGCTGCCTTCTTAAAGGCTGCTTTTATTGCCGGATCGGACATAGAAGGCGCTTTGAGTGACTCTGATGATATCAATGCCGTTTTGGAATCTTTAAAGTAATTCCGTGATTCCGTCGTAGTAGCTGGCCGAGGTGGAGGAGGCATGGCAGCTTTGTCTTTACCTGCATCGGATGACTCTGCCTTCTTCTCACCAGTCTCTTCGTCTTCAGAATCTTCCTCTTCTAGACCCGCAAGGGGATCGTAGTCGTCACCAACGTCATCAAAGATGTTAACATCCTCATCTTCTGGTTCTTCGGCCTGCTTCCTGAATTGCTCTGGAACTTCCATGCCGAGGGGTTTGGCGTTTTTGTCAGGCATAAAATCTGAAGCTTTTGGTGTATCTTCGACAGGCCGAGTCTTTCGTATTTTGCGCTTCTCATTTCCATCCTCATCAACTACTATTAGCACTTCTCTACCTTTGTTGTCTCGCTCTATCCTCGTGCCGGGCGTCTTCGCACCAATCTTTCTGAATTTTGAACCCAGACCGGTATCTTCTTTTGCTTTCGCGGCTTCCCTCGCTGCCTTCATATCGGCTAAGATTTGGTCTCTCGTTCGCTTCCTCGATGGATTTAAGGGGGCGGTTGATAATTGTCCCTTCTTTTTAGTTTTCTCTTTTGTGACCGTCGCGACCGTTTCTTCTCCCAATTTGTCCAGTTCTTCGTCAAAATCGGCTTCTTCCTCGGAGGATTCCTCTTTTGCGCCATCGCCATCGTCACCGTAGACATCTTCACCCTTACGTATTCGTTCGAGAAGTTTAAAGTCAAGGCCTTTTATTAGATGTGTGCTGGATAGATCGCCACCAGCGATCTGGCTTTGGAGCTTGTCGAAGGTTTCTTGATCGATCTCTTCTTTCTTCAAGGCCTCTTCGAGTGTTTTTATTCGCGCTGCTCGTTCATCTTCCTCTTCGGCGGCCCTATTTCGAGCACGATCGACGTATCCTTCTGCTAGTTTGCTACCTTTCGGGTCATATGCCCTAAACTTTTTGGATTGCTTTTGATCCTTGCTGTGGTCTGCCAACTGTCGAGCGAAATCGGGTTTATGAAAGCCAACTGAACGCCTATATTAGTTAATAATGTACTGTATATATAAAAATCGTAAATATAGTAGACTTACGGTGTCATGGGAATACTTGACCTCTGTCTAGATCCAAGCGATACTCCCCGCGGAGTGGCTGCACCTGGTGACGCGCCATCCGCGGAAGGTTTGGGGGTATTGGCACCGACAAGGCGACGAAATTGTTCGTTATTCATTGCTGCGTCCTTGTGACAAAAACTAGGTTGTAAAATGCGAAATGACAACTAGTTCCGTCGCGCAGCTCCGTCTTCAATCTACAAGGCTAAGATGGTGGAAATAAACAAGGTCTAAGTTCATGTACGCAATAGAAGGTTCATGTTCTGAACATTGCCATTTTTTTGCTTATGTAATACCTGATAAGATAATGCAACCTGCAGAGAGTCTCGGCGCTAACCGTATTGGGTCCAATTACAGATGGTCACGGGATGACGTGACGACCCGCGTCTTCCTTATCAGCATCGTCCTATGTACAACGCGTTTATCGTTCATACATGTACATATAATACCCATGTTAAGAAACCCAAAATTCGTAATATCTTTAACATAGACCTTTTCGGATTCACCGGAGAACCGAAATCATATTCTAACCATTTCATCCTATGGTCACTACAACCGTAACTCTGTCATTTCCAAGATGACCTCCCATCGAAAGATCGCCACAGGCAATCGAGTAGAAGCTCTTATCAAAATAAAGGGTCACATTCTTTGATGTTGACGACAAAACTAGATCAAGATGGGGAGTCGTCTGGAAAGTAACTCGAATTCCGTGCGAAAGCGCATAGAGAACCATACCTTCTCCGATGAAGCAGGCGACGAGTATGAACCCAGCGCCTATGGAGGTTTTGGGGACTACTTCCGTCGCAAGAAGATCAAGTTGCAAAATCTTGATTCCGAATTGCGAGGTTCATCGGACGACAAGCCCCAGATCTTCAAGGGAGTGGTCGCACATGTTATGGGTTACACACAGCCATCACTCCAAGTTCTTCACCATGATTTAGTTCAACATGGCGCCGGGTTTCTCCAGTACTTGGATTCCAAGACTATGGCAACTCACATCATTGCTTCGAGCCTACCACCAAAAAAGATGGTTGATTTTGGCAAATACAGAATAGTGAAGCCTGCTTGGGTAACAGACTCTATCAAAGCTGGAAAGCTTCTTCCATGGTCTGATTACCGGGTGATAGAGGAGACTCCGAGGCAGAAGACATTGAAATTCAATGGCAGTGGGATATCCACCCAGTCCAGCCCATCGCCGTTGGCAGGATATCGAGAACAAACCGATTCCAGCTTCTATACTAGTCAACTAAAGGATATCGCGCAGTCTATCAACGGAAACCACCTTGGAGATACTACACCTAGTCGGCCAGGACCAGCTGCTAAAATAGCTCAAAGGACTGGATTCAGTGACCCTACAACACCCCCAGGATTATTGCAAGAGTCGCGAGGCTCACCGGGAATTTCTGATAAATCAGATGAGGACACAGTGATGTTGGTCGACTTTCCAGAACCTACACCCGAGACTTCAATTGAACGGGCGGGCCCCCAGAGCAAAAACGAAGTAGAAGATGATGATCAGTCCGGACCATCGATCGAACAGCAAAAAGCTGTAACTTCTGAGGAACATAATGCAATGTTACTTCGGGATCCTCGAATGAGAAAATCTTCTACTGCAAATCCAGACTTCATACAGCAGTATTATTCCGAAAGCAGACTTCACCACTTGTCGACCTGGAAAGCCGAGTTGAAGTCGAGAATGCAGAGGCTTGCAGCCGAGAAGGGTGCTCAAAGGAAGCCGATGAAAAGAAAAGCAGGCGCAAGGCGTTACGTTATGCATGTAGACTTTGACAGCTTTTTCTGTGCGGTCTCGCTGAAAAGTGCACCCGATTTCATTGACAAGCCTGCTGCTGTTGCGCATGGAACGGGAGCCGGTTCGGAAATTGCCAGCTGCAACTATCCGGCGAGAAAGTACGACGTCAAAAATGGCATGTGGATGAAGCAGGCTAGGGAGCTATGCCCCGAGCTCAAGGTGCTCCCATATGATTTCCCGGCGTATGAGGAAGCTAGTAAATCATTCTATGAATGTATTTTGGAAGTTGGTGGCATTGTGCAGAGCGTCAGTATTGATGAAGCTCTTGTAGATATCACCTCGGTTGTCCTGTCCGCCGTTGGTTCTGACGGCTCTGGAGTCGATGAAGGCAGTATATGGAGAGAACAAGAAAAAGCGGACCAGATGGCATTAGCCTTACGAGACCAAGTGAAAGGGAAAACTGGATGTGCTGTTTCTGTTGGAATAGGTGGCAATATCCTTTTGGCAAAGGTCGCCCTTCGGAAGGCCAAACCTGCAGGCCAATACCAAATCAAGCCAGAAGAGATATTGGACTTTCTAGGAGAACTAAAGGTCGATAGTTTGCCCGGAGTTGCGTACAGTATAGCAGGCAAGTTGGAGGAGATTGGAGTGAAGTACGTGAGCGATGTGCGACAAACCTCTAAAGAGCGTCTAATCAACACTCTTGGACCCAAGACAGGGGAGAAACTATGGGAATATGCACGTGGTATCGACCGAACAGAAGTTGGCGAACAACCAATACGAAAGTCAGTTTCTGCCGAAGTCAACTGGGGTATACGGTTCATTAGCCAAGAGGAAGCCGAGGAATTCGTGTTCAACTTGTGCAAAGAGCTGGAAAAACGATTACTCAATGAACAAGTCAAAGGCAAGCAACTCACGATGAAGATCATGCGGCGCTCCTTTGACGCGCCTCTTGATCCACCTAAACATTTGGGGCACGGCAAATGCGACACTTTCAACAAGAGTGTCATGTTTGGCGTTGCGACCCACGACTACAAGGTGCTAGGAAAGGAGGCGGTTTCGATCCTCCGTTCTTACAAGTTTACCCCCGGAGATCTTCGCGGCCTAGGCGTGCAATTAACTAAACTGGAACCAATCAAGTCTTCATTATCAGGCCTCGACGGAAGCCAGAAGAAGCTAAGCTTTGGAGCCTTTCGTGCTCCTGGCTCGGCAAAGAAACCGGTCTTAGAGCCAATCCAAGATGGCATCGGCGGAGAAGAGACAAGTTCGAAACAGACTCGACGCGGCTCGCAAGATCCCATTACGGAAAGTCCCCTAACACCACGAAAACCGAAGCCAGAGGCCCGCCACCCGGCATTTTCGATATCTCGAGCAAGCGAAAATGATGTCAAGGCAAATACCCCCTTGAACATCGCCGGAACACAATTCATCATGCCATCTAACCCCGACCCCGCCGTCATCGCGGAACTCCCTCCAGACATCCGAAGCAGGCTCATGGGGCAAGCCAGCCGAGCAGTCCGCGACGAGACGCCAGCCCCAAAGTCGCGGACCCAAAGCCCAGCACCCGCGGGCTCAATCCCGCCCGAGATCGACCCCGAGGTCTTCAACGCGCTCCCCGACGACATGAAAGCCGAAGTGCTCGAACAGTACCGACCCCGAAGCCGGCAGCAAACCGCGGCCCCCCAATCCCCGCGCAGGGACCGCGCAATCCAGCCGCCGAAGCAGAAGACCCCGCCCAAGCGCCGCGTCTCGGGGCTCTTCGCGCGCGTGCGCGAGCGCCAGGCCGACGCCAGCGCGAAGATCGTCCAGACCACCATCAACAAGCAGCAGCAGGCCGAGATCCCCGAGATCGAGGACCTGGACCCGGCCTTCCTGGCCGAGCTGCCGGAGGAGGTGCGCCGCGAAGTCGTCGCGGACCATCGACGCCTGCGCGCGCAGCGGGCGGGGCTGGACGTGCCGTCGAAGCTCGCCCACGGCAGGAAGCCCGACGGCGACGTGGACGAGAACGCCGCGCTGCCAGGCGGGCAGACGAGGCTCCGCTTCGGCCCCCGACCCGCGAAGATCGCGTTTACGACGGACGGGCTGACGACGCTGCCCGAGATCAGGGACATGCTGAACGTGTGGCATCGGGAGACGCGGGACGCGGGCCCGCATAGGCGGGATGTGGTTATGCTGGAGAAGTACCTGGTGCGGGTCGTGGTGGAGGAGAAGGATATGGATAAAGTATTGAAACTGGTCAAGTGGCTGGATTATCTGGTGGAGGATAGCGGTGACGAGATTGAGTATAGCGGGAAAGAAGCCTGGCGCGAGGTCGTGGGGTGTGTTAAGCAGGAAGTACAGAATGCGGTAAAGTCCAGGGGGCTGGGATCACTGGATATGTGAACATATTATACGGCGAAGAAGCGGTTTATTCAAGTTTACGCCAACTATAGCTACGATTGAGACGACGGGAAGAATGAGATATCCTAATGAGACTGGGTGTTCTAATGTTAATAGGATTGTATTCAGACAATCTAGGTTAACGCGAACGAATGCATTTTATCAATTATTCAACACCTCCCCTACCCTCTATACCTCAAACGGGTTTACAACTCTTAGAAGTCTACCGCAAGTGTCTTGTGGGTTTCTTCGCGGCAACTAGCCCAGTAAGTAGGTAACGATCCGTAACACCATGCTCTACCGAATATTACTAAACTTCAACGCCGACTCAATAGGACCTCAACAGACAAAAGAAACAAACAGGTAAACCCAACCTCTCACTCACTCGCCGATTGTCTAGCATTACCCCTTGCTCACAAGAGCCCCAAGCCGAAAGCAAGAGTCAGGGCCACAATCAGGAGGCCCACGCCCACAGCCTGCACAACGGCATCGTTCTTTGGTGCATCGCTCTTTGGTGGATCATTGTCTCCAGGACTACCGCCACTACCACCACTACCACCGCTTCCTGGCGGCTTTCCGCCGGAAGAGGCCGTGGCATTGTACAGCGTGAGGGCAAGGTGTCCTCCACACACGGTCGAGTTGGCACCATCACACTGCAACAATATATGTCAGTGATCACCTCTCAATAAGCACGAAGTATACTTCGATAGGTATAGAGTCACATACAGGAGTATCACAAGCGGTATCCGTCAAGTGCAAACTCTTCAGCGAGAGATGGTCGCCGCACCAGCACTCGCGGGCATACTCGAGGCCGGCGTATTTCCAACCCTTCTTCTCGGGGTGAAAGCGGTTGTACGAGCGTGAGCAGTAGTTGATGCAGGGCTGCACCTGCATCTGGCCGACCACCGTCAGGTACACGCCGTCGAGCGCGCGCTCGTGGGGCGTGATCTCGGTGGTCTCGGACCAGCACCCGGCGTACTTGTACACCGTGTCCTCGTCAATGATGCGGAGCCCGTTGGGCCCCTGGCGCGTGTTGTTCGACGGCGCGGGCGTGAATGACGGGACGGTGTCGGATTGGGTTGGGGTTGGAGGTTGTACCTCTTGGCCCAGAGAGAAGGGGGTGCTGACGAGCAGCATAAGGAGGCTGAGGACGGTGATGGATGTGTGGGGTGCCATTGTTTCTTAGGTATGTGTCAAGTGTATAGATGGGCGAGGAGTTTTTATATACTTTGCTTTTCCTCTCAAGTAGCGGAAGCAATTGAATTGTGAGGAATGGCTATTGTTCTCGCCTGAGTTCTTGGAGGCTAGCTAGGTAGATTGATGGGTATGCTGACTTGACTTCCGAGGCCGTATTTGTCTTTCAGAGAACCCTATGAGCAATTGTGAATAGTTAGAATCTTGATATGAATTCTCGCGGTATAATGAAGCTCTGAAGCACTGAAGCAAAACTGTGATAATAACAGCAATGATGATAGCAACGTAATTGTTGTTTGGAATAGTAACGTGTGTTGTTGATGGGGAAATGGAACAGAATCCAGGATTTCAAAGACAAGAAATTTATCTTCTGCTTTATTCTCCCGGTTGCTCTTACTGTTCAAGAGAATGGGCGTATAACAGGAGGCAAGCATGGATATGAGGAAGTAGAGCCCTATCCCATTGACCTTGACATCACATCGCCAGGGGAAACGGCGGGGTGTATAAGAAAAGTTTAAGCACAAGTCAACTCTATGCCAGGGCCGCAACTGCTCCATATGGATATTTAATAATAAGATATCCATTTCCTTATTCTTTCATATATCCCTTTCTAGAGCGAGAAGAAACAACACCTCAGCGGAACACTAGCAGTGCCTGCAGCTAGCAAAAAAACACTTGACGTGAGTATCTTCTGTCGTGACTTCTATATTATGTAGCTTCATATGAACAGGTAGTTCACTCCCTACTATCGCAACTATTAGGTATAGTCTGATGTTTATAGAGGGAAACCAATTCATAAACCGCGTCTATAGAATACGAGGAAGAAAACTGCTCCCTCTTATTTAACTATACAACGTATTGAGTATCAGTAGAGTTCTATCGTTTCAGATAACAGCTAGATGACGTATAAACACTTGTCTATGTCTATGTACTTGGATATTAATACAACCCAGTCATCTACATCTATGCACTAACTATGTTCATCTCTATCAACCCAGCTGCCCACTAATATCATAGCCTTCTCATCCCCATCCACCAGGCGATCGTCTCGTAGGGTATCCGAGAGACACCTCCAAGGATCACGGCTGCCTCCCCACTTAAGCAGGTTCTCCTTTAGCCTCTCGCCGTTGGCCCGGTCAAGTGCGGCTCCGTTCTGGCCCGCCGAGAAGACGACCTGCCACACGCGCTTGGAGAGCACCTGGTCGAAGAGATAACTATAGTACGTGCTGCCGTACCCAAATAGATGACCGAAAAAGCCTTGCCATCTAGTCCCTCGGGGATCCGGCGGGAGTTTCCCGAATCTCCTCTGAAGATCGAGATATGTTTCCGTCGAGTCGAACCCGTTCTTATTCGGTAGAGATGAGTGATACTGCTGGTCCAGCATAGCTAGTATGATCTGGTTCTCTCTATCTGATGCCTCAAACTTTCTGGAAATGTGCAGTTTATCTACCACCATCTCGTATGGTAATGGTTCGTCGGTGACATAATGCCGCGCGAATAGCCCGAGAACGGATGGGTCTGCACAGAAGTGTTCCATCAAAGTCGAAGGCAGCTCCGCGAAATCAGTTGCGCATCGAGTTCCTGCTACGTTCTGTAGAGAAGTCCGAGCTAGAACCGAGTGGATGGCGTGTCCCATTTCGTGGAATAGTGTTTCCATCTGATAGTAATCTAGGAGGGCGGGTTTATTCCGCCCCTTATTATCTTCAAAGTCGCACACTAGCGCAATTGTTGGCAGTTGTTTAATTGTGCCAGACAGTTGTGATACATGCATCCCGTCATTTGCAGCGTCGATGAGTGACTCGAATTTAGGAAGGTCCTCGCCGTCGTTACTGTTTCGTTCTGCTACTTCTCGAATCTCGGTTTCTGAAATCTCCCTAGAGCAACGCACGGTAAAATGCGCGGGGTTAGGTGACTTGTCGGGCCGGTAAAAAAGATCGCAGTAGAGGACAGCAACGTGTCCATCGGTATCAGACACAACGTCTAATCGTCTTACGTCTGGATGCCATGTCTCTCCTGGTAGCGTGTCTCGAGGAACCAACCTAATCCCATACAAACGTGTAAATAATCTTGATAACCCCTGCATGACGGTCCCAAGTGAAAAATAAGACGACAGAAAATCGTCACTTCGTCGTCGCGACCTCATAGATAAACGTATGTTCTTCATGTAGTAATCCCTATCCCACGGCTGAAGCTCAGTCGTTGTGGATTGTAGCTTTTTTCTCTTTTCCCGAAGTAGAGCGGCGACCTCTTCCTCGACGAGTGGCTCGTTTCGCTTAGACAGAGCTAGAAGGAACTGATGAACCGACTCCGGTGTTTTTGCCATCATTTTATCATGAAGAGCCATTTGACCATAACTATCAAAGCCCGATAGTCTTGCTAACTCGGCACGCGACTTTAACATATTTTCTAGTAATTGTATCGACTTGCTAGATGCCGTTCGAGTTGCATAGTAGATCGCCTTCCTCGTATCTTCATCATGGACGTTTCTTAGTGCCACCGTCGCTTCAGGCGCCAGTGTCTGTAGGCGAACCCTGCCCCCGCGAGTGTGCGACCGAGCTATTTGGGGATCTAGGCCAAATAATTTGCTGCTGGGGAAATCGAGGATCGTCTGTTCAGGCTGCATATGTTCGACAAAATCCGCCCCAAACTCACTGATCTGCTGCGACAAGTCGACAAATCGATCTCGCGACTGTTTTGGGAGATGTATTGCTGATTTCATGAAATCTTGCTGGAGCAACTTTGCAACTGTCTGCTCCTCTTCGTTCCAACTGGCCATTACTTCCGGGTTGGCGATAGCCTTTCCCAGCTGGTCACTAAGACCCGTCTCGGTGTTTAATTGATTCATGTACTGATAGACCAACGACCACGCCTCTGACGCGGCTTCCTGTACCTTCTCGTCGGGGTGGGTAACCCGCACAAAGTCGGATACATCCAACACTCGACAGAGGAGATCGCTTAGTCTGTCGAGATCCCGAACGATACCCTTATAATCCTCCAGATTTGACCCATTGAGTACCTTATTAACTACCTTCTGAGCTTTCCTAATCGTGACATCGGCGAATGTAAGGAAGCCCTGAGGCGACGTTAAATATTTGTTCCTGAATAGTCCTACATTTTCGCGACTCATAACCTTGAAGAAAGGCTTCGCGAAGTCTTTAAAGGTCGGCGGCGAGTCGAAAATCTGGCGCAATAGAGAATCGTCGTGCTTTAGATCGGTAGGAGAATGATCGATCGGTATATGTGAGGTATCGACTTGAGCAACGCCAGGCGCGGAAGAGAGCCATCTCTTTTGGTCTCTGGTTCGAAGTCGGGAGGCTTGTCGGAGACATCTTGAGCAGGTCCAAAGACCTGATCGCACAGTCTTTATCATGACGTATAGAACATTATCAGGGGTCTAAGTACCTAAGCAATCAAGCAAAGACGCCGATTAATATACACGTGAGAGAAAAAAAATATGTGTAAAATCTATAGAGGCAATTTATTGCTTAGAAGCATTTTTAAGCATTCTAATCTTCCCCATTAGAATTGATTGGAAGTTGCGGTTGCCGGGAATGGACGGCCTACCCTCTACGTCAGGTACAGCAATAGAGTTTTGGCCGAGGGGCCACCGGTCCGGGAATCGCCGCGAAAAAAAAGGTACCCGGAATTTTAGTAACTGTACGTACATCATCGTTGCAGTCTGTGGTCCTACCCAAATTAATCCTCAAGCTCTAAATTCAATAATTAAATTCATTAATACCTCGACCTCAGCCAACGTCAATTGAGCGCAACATGGCTGCGAGAGTGCTGCTGCGACGGGTGAGATATTCTGATAATAACCTAGCACGATTAATTGTATGCTGATAAAATGAAAAATACAGCGTGTCGCCGCGCCTTTCATGGCCGCAACTCTGGTCGGAGGAGCTTTATTTCCCTCGGTTGCGCTGGCTGAAGCACCATCACACGACTACGTACGGCCCAGTCCTATCTGCCTGTGAACTAACAAGCCCTTTATTAACATCGTAATCAACAGTTCAACAAAAAACCTATCTACGACGACTACGAGACGTTCCTCTCTTCGAAATCTAGCACAACACCCGTCCCGTCTCCAGCTTCAGACACCATACCCCCAGCATCCTCCCCGTCATCGCTTCTCCTCCCCGAACCCAAACACCACAGCCCATCACCTACCGACCGGCTCGCTGTACATGTAGGCAAGGCGCGGCTGTTCCTGTACCGGTACGCTACGTCGGCCGAGGACGCCGTCAACAACACCATCGACGCGGCCTTCGGGCTGGAGCGATCCTTCACCGAAACCGTAGCCTCTCTTGCGCCCTCGCGAGAGAGCGGCGAGAAGCTGATGCCGGGGGTCGTGTACGTGCTAGTGGCATCGATGGCCGGCAGCATCGCCAGCCGCAACCGGAACCTGCTCCTGCGCGCCTCCATTCCGTTAGCCTTCGGCATCGGCGCCGGCTGGCTGCTGCTCCCCGTCACCATGACCAACGTATCGGATCTACTATGGACGTACGAGCGCCGCTTCCCCGCCCTAGCCGATGCGCACCTGAAGACGAGGCAGGGCGTCCAAGATGCGTGGCGGTTCGCTAGGGTCCATGTTGACGTGGGCAAAACCTACGTCAACGAGAAGGTTAGCGATGCCCGGGATGTCGTCGAGGGCTGGGTCAAGAAGGGGAAATGAATAGAGAGGACGGTGTTCGGTAGAATGCTTCCTTGTACTATAGACCAATGCATAATAGACACAAACTTCGCTTTGTTCGAGCCATGTGGGAGGTGTGTAACTAGCATCAAAATAAACGTGAAAACATACCTTGGATTTTACAATGTAGTTTTTATGGTCTTTTATAGTCAGTTGACTACTAGTACAGTTCAGCCAAACGTAAATCGCAGAAACATAGAAATGCTTATTTCAAACTTTTGTCTAATTCAACGTCTCAAGCCATTTCATTCATGGGTTGTAGCCAATATGGCCATAGCCAACGCATGCTATACAAATCGCACGCAGCAACGTCTATAGGGATATATATCTATATGCCAACGCTATATTTTCCAGTCCTCTTAGTCGTCATTACACGGTACTAACCTTCTCGGCCCGACTAATAAGCAAATTCAACACCCGCTCATACGTCCACATCGTGACCGCACTCGCCGGAGCCGCCTTTATCAAGCTCACCGTCAAGCCCCTGTACAGCCCCCTCGCGCCCTCCCTGCTCAGCACCTGCCGTATCGTGCTCAGCGTGCCCGCGTACTCGGGAATATTTTTATGCACGTACCGGCTCCGCGTCGGGCCCTGGACCTGTATGCGCTTGCGCACGAGGTCGAGCGGGAACACGCCGGTCTTCGCGACTATACTAGCGACGACGCCGGCCGTCGCGTCGCCCGTGCCCCACGGCAGGTCCATCCGGGCGAGGGGCAGGCGCGCGCCCTCGTACACGGCGAAGAACAGGCCCATGAAGGGCACGATCTGGGCGAGCGCGGGGCTGAGGCCGCGGAAGAAGCCCCGCGGCCCCTCGTCGCGGTAGATGTCGGCGACGGCGCGCCGCAGCGACGTGTACACGCGGTCGTTGCCCTGGGCCGCGAACCGCGTGCGCAGCAGGTCCAGCGGGTACGTAGACGCGGTGGCCGTGGCGCCCGCCGACGCGCCGCCGAGGAACGACTCCAGGGTTTTCGGGAGGCTGCTCCCTCTCGCCCCGTCCTTACCTTCGTTTTTATTATCCCCGTCATCTTGGGAGAAGACGCGCTGGAGCAACAGGGTCGCGGATCGGTACGTCGTGAACTGGATCGACGCGTACGCCACGTACAACATCTCGGCGGGGACGTTGCCCTTCCATAGCGCCGTCACGCCCTCGTTGGCGACGATGTGTCTAAACGTCCCGATAGTACCTTTATAGATAGGCGACCCGCGCAGGTCGACTTGTGACAGCGGGTCTGAGAGCGAGTGCGATTGGAGTTGTAGCCGGATCTTGACGACGTCGAGAGGCGCGACCACGAAGCGGGATATCAAACCGGCGGTTGCCCCAGCCGCAACGACTTGAAGCCGGGAGCCCTTTTGACGAGGCATTTAGTGTCAGCTCTTCCAGTTCCTAAATAGGCATTTTATTCCACCCATAGCTGATTGCTACATTAGGAAGTCGTACCTCATCTTGAAGGCGTTGGTCAGATTTCGACATACATCCGCAACGGCCCTAACCCGGACTAGGGGTGTTCGATACAGAAACGACCTGTTTTCAGAACCGTGGATCTGATATAGGTCGTATTAGATTGCGGCGTGGCCGCGTGGGAGCCTTCGCGTAGCTATCCGGTCTCCCTCTTAGGTAAGGCGGGATTTGAATCCGCCTCTCTCTCTAGAGCAGGGGTTCGTTCCAAAGTTGTATGAAAGCCTGAAAGGACTTAGTAGACGCCTTCAAATTTTACGGCACGTGCCGTAACGGCCTAGTGCCTACTAGTTCAAATGTTGCAGTCCCGAGACACGATGATAAACCATGAGGTGAACGCTATTAGTGTCGGTCAATTAATTAGTTGCGATCTCATAGACATCACGAATATCTACATACGTACTACGTAGTAGATATTGATCGCCGATGTTTTCGGTTGTTACTAAAAATGAACGCTCTGCATTGCATCGGAATTAAATAAGTTTGAGACCGAATTTGGTAGAAATAAAATCTAAGAACCAATACCCGATCCGAAAAATATTGAATGACGTAAGACTCGGGACAAAAACATTACAAGTCATTTTTAATTTTCTATAGCTGTCACGTGCACCAAGGCAATCTACGTGCGTGGAAAGAAGCACCGCCCCTGCGCCCATGTTGTCAAGTTAAAAAGTAAGGGCTTCGAGAATCTGGACCTATCGAAGGATCGACAAATATTTTACAACTTTACAAGGTTTCAACGTAAGGCTCCGAACTACGAACTAACATTGTCGGTATCGGAGGTTCGGTGCTTATTATTACATATTATTTATCACTTTTTCTTATGTCCCAATTCGTATCTCAAACGTCAATGTATTGAAATGGATCAATGGATATGTTAGTTGGTTACCTAGTACTCGATACTTAGCACGCGGCTGATAGGAACGGTCATTTCCACCAGTTCCAGAAATCATTTTACTTCTAAAGCCAAGCCAAGTCCGCACTAGGCATGTAGTTGCGGCACCGATACACATCACTTCCGTTGCACCTTGCACCTGAACAAGTTAATAAGTCAGAGGTCATTGGACAAGCTTCCGTCTGCCCGAGCTGCTGGCTCCCATTTGTCCCATTTGTCCTCTCCCCAGGTTTGAAGTGGGGCTTGGGGAAACCTGTGATGTTATTGGTTGCCATTTAGTTCTTGAGGGGTTGTACGCGGGTTGTACGTGTATCTACATAACGATCTCAATGCTCACCTGAATCGTCTGTCTCCCCCCCCGGTGGTAAGCTTCAAATACCCTTCCTTCGATTCCACTGTAAGCAATCCTTTCTTACTATCTCATTTCGTGATGCAAGGTTACCTTCCAAATTCTATGTGGGTTTTCTTTTTCTGACCCTGAAACAGAATAACGTTAGTTTAGCGTCAGCCACGCCGCTTAAGCTAAAAACAGCTAAAATAGAAGGTCAGCACGCAGCAGAAGGATTACCTAGTTTGCTACACGGTAGATATTGCATGTGATAAGGGTCTTTTTCCGATCAAGAGCCTAAAATACTCAGACTTAGCAACGTCTCCCTTCACTTTACACACAAACAACACAGCAAAAAATACCAGACTCTGGGCAAGTCTTGTAAAAATCATGACGACCTCAACTATCATCAAGCAACCGGACGTCCAACAGGTTTTGGGACATCTCTTACCCTCACTCCCGGTCGCTGCATTATCAACGGAGCCGACAGAAAACGTCTTACCTCTTCTCTCACCCATTCTTAGGCAACGAGTCCAACTTTTATCATCAGCATCTAGTTCGGATCCATGGATTCGATTATTATGTTATGACACGTCAAAGGTTCCCAGGTTGACAGAAATCGCCCAGGGTGATCGATTAGAGCCTCACCCCGCGTCTGGTGAGGTGGAGATCGATTGGGATTATGACGCTGAGATTCGTTATCGACGAATAGACGAGGAAACTCTTCAGGCATTCGTGGTTTTCAAGGATTTAGAATTATCGTTTCGTTTGATTTATTGTATCGGAGATCCTATGGGCGATGGTTGGAAAGTCGGCGAGGTTAGCGTCGCTGAAAACCCCTCGCCATTTTCGTCTTTTGGGGGTGTCTCAAGCATCGTCGAGGCCGAAAGACAGTTTAAAGAATCTAAGTCGAAGACTTCACAGAGCAACGGGTTCACAAGTAGTCGAGTTGCTCCCATGACGCATGACGACGACGAGGAAGACGACGATGATTACTGGGCGAGGTACGATGCGACACCTGCGAGAACTCCTGCAATCAAAAGGTCACCTGCACCACAATCTGGCCACGGGACAGCCGAGGATGATTATTATGCTCAATACGATGATGTTCAGCCAGCCATGGACAACCACGACCCTGACGAGGAGGCAAACCTTCTTAGCATGGATCCACCTCTAGGTCTAAGCGCAAGGCCTGGAATCCCGATGGTGAACGGGAGCGACGACGAGGTGGAACTTAATGAGACCCAAGGCTCTTGGACGCTTGCCAACCCGCCAAGATCGCCCTCTACTCACTCGAGAAGAAGCGGTGATGATCCGAACTTAATTCACCCCCATCCGAGACCTGTATCGAGCGCCGGGTCCAATGCGTCAGTCGAGAAACTTGAGGCCGCGGCAGCGAAGCAAGAGCAGAGCGACTTTGGGGTGAAGCAGCACGTGTCTCGAAGCATCAAGAGTTTATTCTTATTGTCCCGTGCGTCAGGGATCGATCGCGAAGAATTCGAACGATTAGTCAAGGTCGAATTGGACATGTTAGGACTGATGGAAGATTGAATGAAGACTGAAGATTGAAAATATAACGAAACATAAGATTGTATTTATTTTAAGGTTGGGAGATCTGATCTATTTGAATGGCGTCCGGGGGTCCAAATTTGGCGGGTCCCAGAACTTGGGATTCATGGTTGCCAAAGTTTGTTGGGGTGCTCCGGCAGCTGAGATACAGCGCACGGCGTAACTATTTCAGGTATATCTTGCATTGGCTGTCAGGTATTATCGCATCTTATGGCGCTGGTTGGTTGTCATGGCCATGGTCATGGTCATGCGATGGTTTGAGAATAGCGAGCACATCTAGATATTCACGAGCCTCCGATCAAGAATGTAAAATTAATTGAATTAATTTGTTGCTTTTTCACGTTGACAATGACAGCCATGGCAAGTGAACATGCTTAAATTTATGGATAATATGAGGTGCTCACCTAGGCAGCCTTCAAGAAAATACATAGATACAAGTTCTTGGTAGTCCTAATTAGGTGATCCGATATCTCCGGCAGGCCAATCTAGGCGACCCCACACGTCCCCGAGTCAATGCCCCTCTATCGGAACCCCTCTGACTCAAAATTATCAAAGCGTACACGTCCCTTGAAATTATACGACGGTTAAAGAGAAGAAAAAAAAGTGAGGGTTAAATTTTTTGTCATTTCGTTTGTCTAGCAGCCCATACATTCTTTGCGCAACACTCATTCGCAAACATGACTCCCGAGGAGTCGATCGCCTTGATCAAGGCTAACTTGACCGAAGTCCTCAACCCCGAAATCATAGACAATGTTATCCTCAATGAGAAGCGAGACCTCAAGGTCTATTGGGGAACGGCGACGACAGGTAGACCGCACTGCGGCTACTTCGTATCGATGACGAAGGTCGCAGAACTCCTCCACGCCGGCTGCCACGTCAAGATCCTCCTCGCTGACCTACACGCCTACCTCGACAACATGAAAGCTCCGCTAGAGTTGATCGAGCAAAGACTCAAGTATTACGAATTCATCGTTAAGAGTTTGCTGAAGGCTGTCGGCGTGGACATCACAAAACTCGAGTTTATCAAGGGGAGCTCATACCAGAAGAGCGAGAATTACACGATGGACCGGTTCAAGTTAGAAGGGATGACCAGAATATCGGTTGCGCAAAAGGCGGGCGCTGAGGTCGTCAAGCAGACTGCCGATCCGTTCTTAGGCGGTTTGACCTACCCTCTTATGCAAGCCCTCGACGAAGAGTACCTCGATGTCGATGCGCAACTTGGCGGTCTCGACCAGCGCAAGATCTTCACATTCGCGCTAGAGAACCTACCGAAGATCGGCTACAAAGTCAGAGCCCACCTAATGCACGGAATGGTGCCAGGTTTAGGAGAGGCGCAGAAGATGAGCTCTAGCGAACCGGATTCTAAGATTGACCTCTTGGATTCTGCCGATGTCGTCGGCAAGAAGTTGAAGAAGGCCGTATGCGTGCCGAAGAAGGTCGAGGGTAATGGCGTGGTGGCTTTTGTGGAAAGTGTCATTTTCCGGGTAGTGTCTATAAAAACGGGTGGGAAGCCTCACTTCGTAGTCGAGAGACGAGATGGGGAACCTCTTATCTACGACGATATCGAGAAGCTGAAGGCGGATTACGAGGCGGATATAGTAAGTTGCCCCTGACTGCCCAGACGCTATTTAGGTTACTTACCATTTTACAGCTCACACCTCAGCTGCTGAAGTCTGCTTTAACGAATGCGCTCAACGAGCTCCTAGACCCTATCCGCGAAGATTTTAACGCGTCAGAGGAATGGCAGAAGATCGCGGCACTCGCCTACCCGGCGGAGGAGAAGCAGCAGAAGGTAAAGAAACAGAAGGATAAAGGCGATCCGGCTAAGCGTGCGGCCGCGCTCGCTGCTAAGACAGAGCAGTTAAAATTGAAGGAGGGTGAATAGTTAAAAATAAAGCGAATAGATACCTCATGGCAGCAAATACAATGCATATGGCGTCGTGCACTTTTAGGGTTAATAGAAGACATGCATGCTTACTTCCAGACTTTCGAGTTTCAAGGTAACTAGTAGTCAATTTTTACGGTTGAGAGTATGTCTAAGTAGTATGTATAATAAAGAGGTAAATTTATGGTCGCGATTTGTTAAACTTGACGAGCTTGTAAATCAACGCTGAAGTTGATATAACGATGTCTGAAAATGATAACCTTCAATTGGAACATTGAAGGATACCAGCTACGTAGTAAGTACCTAAGTACCTCTTAAAGACTAAAGTTGTGCGGCGAATCCAATGTTCCCCAGCCGAATAGTTTGTAGCCAATCAGGGGTCAGCGCACTTCATGCTCGCGCCTGCTACGCCAGAAAAAAGTGAGCTACTGAATACAGCGACTAAATTCGACCCTCGAGATTGAAATATCTCCATATCTCACAACCCCCACAACACCACAATGTTGCGGCCAAGATTACGGATACCGAGGGCCACCCGATTATGGCGCCAGCCAATATCTTTCCGCCAAATACATTCCGCTCCAACTCTAGGACAATTCAACCCCGAGGAAGGAGTCCCGGGTTTATTATCACCGGGGGGGTTCGATCTCGCATGGACTCAATATATGAATTTCATTATAGGAAAACTCAATACTATGATTGCTGGTAAGTCTACAGGATTTGTAGGGTCTATGGGGTATATATGGTTATATGGATTGGATAATTGGTGCAATTGGCAAAGGCGAAGGGAGCTTCTCTTTCGATTGAACTTTGACAAACGAAACTCTGGGCACTTCTCTAGACACAACCATTTGATAATAGACTAGGTATAGGATCGAGAGCTAACTACGTAACCAGAGGACGAATTCGAACAACAAACCCCATTATCTATCGTCAAAGCGACCGCCCGCGAGCCCTCACAGGCACACATATTTAACTATGCGTCCATGGCATACAACAACCACTTCTTCTTCGAGAACCTCGCGAAAGTGAACCCAGGGGCAGAGGGAGGTAAGCCAAAGCGAAAAACCACCATCACCCACCAAACCCAGAAAGCAGAAGCAAAAATAAAGACAAACAAGGACAACGGCTAACATCAGCCCCTCCCGAAAGAACCCACAGGGGAAGACAGGATCCCAATAAAGCTAAGGGTGATGCTCACGAAGCAGTTCAGCTCGATCCAGACGCTCCGGCGCGAGTTCCTGTCAACGGCGATGGGCATGTTCGGCCCCGGCTTCGTGTGGCTCGTGAAGCCGGCGCAGTCGGACCAGCTGCGCATCCTGCCCACGTACCTCGCCGGCACGCCCTTCACCGCCGGCCACTGGCGTCGCCAGGGCGTCGACATGAACACCCAGGGCCCGGCCTCCCGCGAGGTCGTCGACGGCTGGATGAGCCGTCGCCAGACGGGTGTTGGCGCCGACATCGGTTCCAAGTTCCTCGACCAGAGCCAGGTGGCACCGGGGGGTACCGACGTCATCCCGCTACTATGCTTGAATACCTGGGAGCACGTGTGGCTGCGCGATTACGGCATTGGGGCGGGTGATGTGGGGGGGAAGAGGCAGTTTGTGAAGTCCTGGTGGGAGGTCATCAACTGGGATAAGGTCGAGGATCGCGCGAATCTCACCAGGCCGGAATTCAAGTATTAGGTATGTAGGCATCTAGACGTCCTGCCGCTTGGCCTGTGTATGATATGGGACTCGACTCAAATCCCTTGCAGATAGCTAGTTAGTTGGCTAGGCTAGGGAGGACCATGTGCTATATATACCAAATATGTAAATGATGCATCTGGTGGTAATGTGGTCTTACGGTGCTAAATGCTTAATTCCAAACAGGCATGTAACTATATTCCAGGGCCTATTCTTATTGTTCAAGAAGCACAGTTAAGCAACAGAAGACTAGGTAGTGCTATTACCCATCTCCACGCATACCTAGGTAGGTAGGTAGGTAGGTACTCAGGTAAGATAGTCAGGTAAGGGATAGCTCTTCAACCAACTTACACCCGTGGCTGGGGACTTGGATGAATAGGTACCTATATTTGGATACATTCACGACTTATAATAGAATTACTCGCTACCAAGACCACGAGGAAGGGAGTATCAAAAGGTATTAAAGTGAAGTAGGTGTTTTATTTTTAATTCAATCTTCCTTTTCCAAATTTTCATAGGTACCTAAATTTTGCCGGTTGCCCTGGCATACATGACAAGACATGATATAACAACTAAGGAGCGTGCTGGTATCTCATGCGCCCATCACCGCCGTTATTTCGTTTCAACCAAAAAAAATAAAAATAAAAAAGGCAATCATCCAAAAATCCCGTTTCGTTAATACGCCCCCTTAGTGAAGTTGCCTTCGCTTGTTTTGTTTAAGCGGCAACCTAAGAAGACGAATTGCCAGAAGAGTAGGTATAAAAAGAAAATAATAAAAAAGGAAGCGGTTTGCTTGCTTGAAGCGGAAGCGTCCAGTGCTTGGATATCGAATATGCCGCGGCGCCCATTACAGCCGCCAGAAGCCGTCATTAGAATCTCTCCGTCGTCATCGTCAACCTCCAAATATATGCTACTCTGCATCGAGCCCACAACTCTCCAAGGAGCCGGCGACAACCAACCACGGGACATTAACATCGGGTAGGTGAGTCACCTCCATATATAGCCATAGGTACCTAGGCATCGAGAAAAGAAAAGAAAAAAGATAGGTGGGTAGTAATCGACCGGCAGACCCTAGGCCTGCGCAGTCTAGATCATATTCCCGTTAACGCTGACCTCGAACCCCTCGCCCTTCTGCTTCAGAGCCTTGGCCAGCATCAGCTCGCGCATCCAGTCGATGCGCTCGTCGCGGCTCCGCACCGCAAAATGGTGCGTCTTGCCGGTGCCGTTAGCCGCGCCCTCGATGCCGGGCGGGCTCGGCAACAGCGGGCCGGCGCCGACGCTCTGGCTCTCGCGCTTGCGCAGGCGGCCGCCCAGCGCGCGCGACACGTCGGCCTGCGGGATCAGCTGGAAGCTGAACGCCGCCACCGAGTCCGGGTCCGCGGCCGAATTGCCGCTGTTCTTCGAGCGCGAGATGCTCATGGCCTTGAACGCGGCGTTGAGCTTCGACCCGGTCGATAGCGAGGAGCACGCGATGGCGTAGTCGTCGATGTCGATGTACTCGAGCGCGCGCGACCGCGCCTCCGCGGCGTCCTTGTGCAGCGCTAGCCGCGTGCCCTTGAGCGTCGCGAACTGGTCGTGCCACTCGTGCCGCAGCATCCGCGTCTTCCGCTTCTTCACCGGGCCCGCGTACGTCACGCCCTCCGCGTCCTTGACGGCGGCCGGGGCGGCTTGTGCCAGCGGGGCTGCCCCGCCGTCGAATGCCGTGCGCGAGGAGGGCGGCGACCACGGGTACTGCGCGCGAGGCGGCGCTTGGAGTGATTGTTGCAGCCGCGACGGGACCTTGGGCGCGGAGGACGACTTGGGCGACACCGAGTGCGTGTACCGGTGCCCGTAGACGCGGGCCACGGGCGTCGTCGTCGCGTCTTCTTCTACCGGGGCCATCACCTGGAAGGAGGGACGCCGCGAGGCGCGCGATTGCGACCGCGAGATCAGGGGCGCGGTGCGGTAGTTCATGTCCGGGGGCACGGACTGGGATGCGTCGCGGGCGACGGGGCCGATGGGGACCGCGGTCAAGGGCACGTCCATGTCCGAGAAGGGCGTGCCGAAGCGGTAGGGGGCGTTGTGCAGGTCGGGCGATAGGGCCTCGCCTCTGTCCATTCGTTGGGGGTAGTAGGAGGGTTGCGGCGTCTGGTTTGCGGAACGCAATTGTTGGGAGTGCCGTTGAGATTGCTGCTGCTGTCCCGGGATGGCGAGCTTAGGCAACGCACGCAGGCCCTCGTGAGGCGCTCGCGGTGACGGTGTGGTGTTGGCTGTGCCGATGGCGGGTATCTCGAAGGGAGGCGTGGGCGGGACCTCGGTGGAGGAACAGGATTCGTCGCCGGGCTGGTGCTGGAAGTTGAGGAACTGCCTGACGTTGTCCTGGGGGTCTCGTGTCTGCAGATTGCGAAGGGCGGCTTCCTGCAGGTACTGGAAAGGGGCCATGCCGGGGCCGAGAACGTCCGACGAGGCGATTACCGATGGCACGGCATCAGACATGGGCCGTAGCGCCTCCGTCGACGAGGGCCGGTTGATGGCCGGTGCGGTCTCTGGGTTTCCTGGGTCTCCCGCCACCATGATGATGCCGCCTTGGTCCACATCTACGAAGGGGTGGTCTTTCTTGAAGGCTTCGATCATACGTTGTTGTCTTCTGAACTTGGAGCAGTTCTCGCCCTTGGAACAGTGGTGTGGCTTTGGCATCATCTGCTCGATTCCGACGATAGATACAGACTCTAGAGGCGAGATGATGTCTTCGTGCGCGGGCTTCTTCTTACTTTGGCTTCGCTTCAAGCTCCTCGATCGCTGGACGCTCTGGCTACGAGGGGCCCCATTAACATCGTCCTCTTTTCGTTCCCTCCTCCGCTCCCTCCTCACTTCTTTTGCTTCCTCATCCTCTATCGGGGTATCGGGCCTAGGCGAAGCTGCCGCCGCTTCCGCCGCCACCTTGCTGTCTCGCAGCACGTGGATCTCCTCCCACACCTTGGTCCGGACGCCGAAGGACTGGATGCTGAGCTCCTTCAGATCCTCGAACTTCAGCGTGATCAGGATGGCGCCGTTGATGTCGTTCTCGACAAACTTCTCGGCGACCGGGACCTCAATGCCGGCATTGAGCATCCACTGCGCCACCTTCTCGGGCGACCATAGCGACAGCTCGCCCGGGGCTAGCTTCTCGTGCGTGAACTGGAACGGGCTGTTCCGCGAGCGAGGAGGCGGCGGCGGCTCGTACGTAAGCGGAAACCGATGGTCTGCCTCTAGCGGCCTGGCCGTCTTCGGCGTTATCGGAGAGAGGGTTAGGGTAGATTGGTATTCGAAGGAGTTAAACGACGACGTCGTCGAGGCTCGGAATAGGTGCGGGCCTCTCGGTCCCTCGACGGGCTTCGCAGAGTCGAAGTCGAACCCATACACCGCGCGAGCCCTGCTCGACCTGGGTGTTTGTGCCTCTTCATATGAAGATAGGGTTGTTACACTCGGTTGTCCCGACTAACAATTCTATTAGTCGCAAGTATTATTATATGGCATCGAATGCCCAATCTTACCGAGTTCAAGCTTATTCGTGGCGAATCCGGGTCATCTTCTTCTATTTCGCTAACGATATCATCATCCTCATCCTCATCCCACTCGGTATCTACAATCTCAGTCGCTATCGAGGTCGGTCGTGGGTCGAGCCCTTTTAGACCGAAGAAAGGATCATGTAAGTGACCTTTTTGGCGCATTTCTCTTTGCGATCGCTCGCTCATCCGGAGCGAATGCGTATTCTACGGCATTAGGGGTCAGCTACTGTTACTTCAAAAGTACGGGGCGAACCCGGGGTAGAACATGAACAACTACCGAGACACTTAATAAGCTTACCATTTTGGATATTTTGAAAACGGGGGAAATTGCGACAAAAGCGCTTTTTGATACCAGTGCCGTTGCCGGCTTCAACTATTTCTTCTTTCTCTGTCTAAACCAGGGGGGTATACGAGATCATGCGAAAAGGAAAAGGAAATAAGCTCGCTATAGGTGGTCGAGGGACAGGTTCGACGTCGCAAAGGAGAGGAGAAAATGGACTAAACTACACCGCGGGCGACTGCGGGATGTATATGTATGGACGTATATGGGATGGTGTAGTATAGCCCCGGATCGCAACGGGCAGACTATCTAGGTATATGCAGGAGAGGGTGAAACGCTGTGAAGATAGGGAGCTAAATCACGATGTGATTTGTCTCTAAGGTCTAGGTCCCTTCACACGGCAGGGCCAGTAACTCACCAGAGCTAAAGTCAACCAAGTCACCCAGGTCACCCAGGTCACCTTAACTGCTGTGTTCTATGTCCCTAATAATAGCATCCCCTCTTTGGTTGCGTGGGAAGCACCAAAATCCCACGAAAGCTAGAATGCTTCCCACCGTATGCCCAGCGTTAAACCAACCAAAAGCAGAGGGCTGGTTGGACAGAAACTAAGGTGTGCCAGAAAAGAATTGGGCCTTTCTCGAGTTATCATTGGCTACGAATTTCTCTACGACCCTGCCGGCATCGTCTTCTAAGCGCCCAGATAGCCTAAGCACGGGCTTGCGGGCGACAAGGGTGATGTGTAGCCCATGTATCCCATGTCCGCTTTCTTCGACTACTATGTATGTACGAGCCCGATTAGGCATCGCCATAATAGCAACCGTTAGCAAAAAAGTGGCGCACTCTAGAGTTTCTAAACAAATGCAGACTGCACGGAGGGACCAACACCCGTTCTCGTCAACCCATAGGGAAGACCTCGAAAGGCGCCTCAATCAATTAAACATACATATATGTACGTATGGACGTTGGGCACTCCCTTACGGGTCGATGCCATGCGAGAAGATCATTTCATGCCTCGATCCTCTCCGCAAAAGCTGTGTGATGTATTAGTACTCTATGTAGGTGCCACTCTGGAATACCCGTACAACGGGACAAGCCCGCACTACTGCATCACGGCGTCAAAATCCCATCAATTGAGGTCTTCCTGATCTATTGAGGCGGTCAGATGTGAGGGACTCTTCGTCGTCATACCTTGCGAGGCCGACCTATCCTGAACGACCTGCGGATCTTTTTCAATTGATAATCCAGGTTACGATAATCTGGTCGAACGATCACTGGAGGCGCCGGCATTAGCATTAGCAATTGCAATAAGCACCAGCGGATTCGACCCAGCAGCTTGCTCAGGTCGGTCTGCAGAATCTGCGGTTTGCATTTTTCTCTTTTCTTTTTCTCTGCAGCGTCTCTGCGTCTGCACATGCTAGTATGCTAGTAAGAGAGAGACAAGACCTGGAAAAGAGTAAAAGAGCCCTGGAGATGGTCCACTATCCGGCTCATGTCGGATAGACAGACGGAGAAGAGAATACGACGTCGAGCCAGGGGTATATGCCGTAGTTTCCCCACTGTCTACTGCCCACTGGGGATATAGGATGCGCAAGATACTGCTGCTGTACATACGTATTCCGCGTATTGTGCTCCAAAATGCTAAGGGTTAAGGGCTAAGGTCTTTGGTGGTTACCGGTACTACATACATACATACTACCATGCGGTAACCGTACAATGTACTGTGTTTTCCCCTATCTATCTTTCGACCTAACCCCTCTCGTGTGGTACGTTGCGAGGTGATGGGATTGGCGTCTCCAACTTATTAATCTCTATACTAAGAGTCAATTCGGAGAAACTAGGGCTTCCCCCTCACTAATGACGGGATATCGCAAGGCCAATAGCAAATTTCTAAGACACTCTAAAGAGATGTTCGCATTTCCCGACGAAGACGACAGTCGTAGTACAGCAGCGCCTCCACCAAGGAACCCGTCAAGATCTGGAGCGGTCCCGGCTTTTGCTAACTTAACGGATCTATCCAATCTTCGGATTCGAATTCGAGGCGGCCGTGACCGGTGTCGAAGGAACAAGTTTTCGAAAGTTCCACGGTCCCTTGCAACGGGTCCACCTAGGCTTGGTACCCAATGGGTGGCATATCGTGGGAGTCAGCGTGACCTAGCCCACAGGCACATGACGGCCGAATATAAGAGGCTTTAAGTACGTGAATGGCCGAGTCCCACGATGATATGACGGAATGGAGAAACGATATTCTCCATTCAGCTATCCGTACCTACCCAAGCGGAAGAAAGATTGCCTCTCGACAGTTCGGTCCCGGCTTGTAACGAGACGTAAGCCACGTAAGATCGGGTAGGTCGTTAAGAAAAAGCTCATAGTCTATAGTCTATACCTACCTAGTCTATGTATCTTCATTATTTCTCATTTAGACAGGGCCATCCGGGCTCAACGATCCAACGGAGACGAATGAGGCAGTTGTTGTTGACTGGCCAATTTCTAACTCCACGAACGGCATGTGGCGGGGGTCACACTTTGTCCTGCGGTCTCTGCATGGAAGCCAGTAGGTTCCCGCATACGGTATGCAGCTGGAAAGCTGTGTCCGTATGCTCCCCGCGAAGCGAGTTCACACACACGTTACTACGTTAGCGTCGGCCAGCCCAATGTCTATCTAGGTATTCTATCTACTATGTAGCGGAATACACCGACAGTTAGTTTGATATTGATAGTAAAACAAATGCAAGATCGTCACCAGCTAGTTTAGACTATGAAGGGAGCAAACCAAGATCTAAGACAATATCATCCCCGTACTCGTTCTCGTCCGATGGCAACAATGCAACATTTTACGAGTCCGTGACCGATGAGACTGTACTATTAGACTTAGTAATTTGTGATTTCTCTGGCGCATTTCTCTGGCGGGCTTGTCTCCGTCGTCGTCGCCGGGAGGCTCACTTATTCAGGCATTTTACATACATAGCTACGGTTACTTCCCTGTCACCAGCTTGCGTATTATACATAGTTGTCGATCCACATCTAAGTTGACACGATTCAATAGAAGACTTCAATGAGCATGGGGAGTTCCCGAGTATGTCCGACTTGAATGGCACATTCAACTTGGCCGAATAGATAACTATCGAGATGTGAGCCGTCATTTTCTTGACCTTGACGGAGTAGTAGTATCACATTGACAAATGTTGATTTGATTCGTCTGGGCAACTTTCGGGATTCGTTATTGCGAAGCATCACATCTTAGACTCGGAGGAGAGCTGTGTTCCCAGGGTGAAGAGTTCGCCTCGATTTTAAGCGAAGTTGATTCGAAAAGCCCTAGGTCCAATGGCACGCCGAGAACGAGCACTTAGAAGTCATCACATGAGGATTCCTTTATGCGAGTCTAGTCACCTGGTGGATGGTTGATTCTCCTTTATTCCGAATGAAATGAACACCTCGTGGTCTGACGAAGATCTGTGTTATGCGATGCTTAGATGCCATGCCATCTAGAGGCTCTAATTTGATTTTCTCGATTCTTTAAATTTTGCCGTCGAGTGCCCCCAACCGGTGAATAGGCGAATAGGGTTTTACAAGGGGATGTGTTGACGAATGCAGGTAATCTCACTCGAGCTAGGGGATCTTGATCCCTGAATCACCGTAGCAGCCGTAGCTAGAGCATAGTCAGCATTGAGGACAACCTGGTTTATTTGATAATTAGTAGATCGTGAACGGCTTAATACCAGCTCGATTTGTCTTTAGTCCATCTCCACTATGGCACGAGTCACAGCGGACCGATGAAGGGTTGAGCCTAGGTGCATCAATCCTCCCATCGTTAGCCGACGGATGATAGACCGGGACGCAACAGCTTGGCTGCCGGATTAGAGCCGTTAGAGCCCTTGAGCTTTGTTTTTATTAGGGTTCGGATTTTCAAAATACGTATTATGCACTATACGTATAATACATGTATTAATACCGTATAATGATTTACTATACGTATAACGGATCGGAATAACTATGCGGCCCCATATTTATGAGTAGGGATATGCAATATTTTTAGAACTTACCCGACAATACCCACCTAAGAGAACATTTTCAATTGATCGCATTCAATTACTTCAGCCATTTCAACCACTCAAATCGATCTAATCACAAAATAAAAAATAAACAAAAATAAACAAAGTCAATAAGGTAATAAATATTACATTAAGAGTAAGATAAAATGAAAGCACGGGGTGGTGGTGGTGGAAAACTCATTATACCGGATTATACAAGTCAAAATACAATTTTGTATGTGTATAATGGTATTATGCACGTATTGTATTTAAATACCGTATTCTAAGTCAAAATACGTATTTTGCCGACCCCTAGTTTTTATGATGATTTGCATCGATACCACGAATTGACAGGGTTGGCAATGATGACAGCACACAGCACGGACTCAATTTTGCTTTGACAATATCCATTATCCGTTCAGCCCATTGTCTAGAACTCCATGGGGGTGGGACCGGGGAAAGTTATCTGTCACTCTGCCACTCTGCCACTTTTATCATATCTGATGGCCGGGGGCTGAATGACGATATTCGGCACTGATGTCGTTCGAACGCTTACCTTGGTATGTGATATAAAAACACGTGCATAGAGATTGGAAGCATACCACATACGTATCTAGGTACGTATCCCGGATATCCCACGTCTTCCACGTCTCCCAATTATTCTTGAGGCATAGTAGCATCAAGCAAGATGCTAGGCAAAATCACGTACATAGATGGGGAGTAGGTATTGAACTCCATTCGCAATGAGACCATATCTGCCACATATCCGTCCACCACGTATAATGAGTATGTAGCATAGTAGCATAGCATATATTAATGACAACTAGCAGCCATACTATGCGACCATCAGGATAGCATGACGCATAAGTTAATATACATGTTGGTGAAGAGATATCATCTTCTTGCTTCTTCTACCATGACCATAATGTCGGGACGGTCGGTAAGAACTTTTGCTTACAGGGGGGCTTAGGCCTAATTCCCGCCTGAAAGAGGCTTGAAAAGTTAATGATGTTATGTACTTAGTATATTGCAATGGGGCTAATCTCGCGATCGCTGTCATGGATGAGGATAAAGGATAAAGACTCAAGACTCAACGTTGACTAAAATCTATTGATTGTTAAAATGGGAACTCGAATTCGGGATAACCCCAAATTAGCCCACATTGTGGATTCTGCAGACAAGAATGCGGGTTAATTCAAAAATAGAACCAATATCGATGTTGGTCAAAATGCTGCAGATAAGTGTGACTATTTAGCGCCCGCCGTGCATTCGCATGTGAAGTATGTTGCTCAAATTAGCCCATAATTAGTCAAGTTAAAAAGGATGCAAAGTGTGCAAAGTGGGATAATTATAGAAATATTGGCCAAAATGATGGGCAAAGTGGGCAAAGTGAGCAAATTAGCCCATCACGACGAATTGATATCGGGTGATCTTCGTCCAACAGCCGGTCAGCTTCCGGCTCGTATGCAAATCCGGTAAGCCACGAACCAGCCCCCCCAGAAGCTTATGAGCTTATGGGGTGCATGGACCACCGCTTGATTAAAATGATAATGCTGACGGGTTGACGGGATCATGGGGAAAAGCTACCTTGGTACCTAGGTACTCATGTATGTAGCTTACTTAGGGCTAGGCTGCCGAGAAACTGCATTTGTCTGTTTGGCTGATCTAGAAAGAAAGGAAAGACCACCCCTGATGCCGTGTCTTGGCAGTCCAGGGTCCATGAGATTTTGCATATGGACCCCACCAGACCCATTATTCCATAATTGACGCTAATGGGAACTTGCAGCTCTTAAACAGAGATTGGTTAATTGTACGCCCTCCATCATGAATTAATCCCGGTCTAGCAAGGGTCTAGCTTCCGAGCTCGAGCCAATCCGCTTCCCGAACTCCTACTTTGTCACATCAACTAAGATTTCGGCTAGGGCCGCTACTGGCGCCAACTTTCTCTGAGCCTCGAATCAAAATGCTCGACTGCCTTTTTTACTCCCTGAAATCTTTTAAGGACGCATCACCATTTTACTTGTATACTCATCTGATTGGCGAGTTCTTAAACCCATCGAGAATTGGAAATATTCACCGGTGCCACAGCAACGTCGAACCTAAGAACAAGACAAGCCGCGAACATATCTTTCTTCTATGCTCAAATAGATTACAATCAAAATGAGACCTGGAAAACACATGACTCCCGATGTTCGGCTGCGGGCATTATAGAGTCGGCGCGACTCCTAGTCCCGAACTCATCGTCCCGTCTTCGTTACAAGGTATCCAAGAGGCCGGGTCTGGTAGCCCTGCTACCGGACTTTCACTGGTTTACATTCACAACCAATCTCATGCTTATACCCATAAACTCGGCATTCATTGGCAGTTTTGACTACTGCCTAATGGACACTTGGGGAATATAGTAATTATGCTATACGAGTGGTACAAAGCCGTGTTCCTCTTGGTCAAGCTAGGACAATGAGAAAAAACTCGCTATCGAGAACCGTCTCTAAGCTCGCCAAATTCGCAAATTTCAACCTAGTTTTATTGATGGACAACTTATTAATCCATACCAGCGCTCCCCACTCGGCGATATGATATCCGTATGCAGTAACGAGCTAGAGTAGCGGGGGTGGTATGCGGAATACAATTCGAGTTGAACTACGTACTACGTAGTATACCTGCGTACGGATTTGGGTTCTCAATACTGCATATGCATCTCGAGAGCAGAGCAATCTATGATTATCGGTCAGCCCATGCAAAGTAACCACACCATCCGTGCCCTAATGGTCAATGCGAGGGCAATCGGCAAGCTGCCATGGCTCCTTGCATACATATTACTTTTTGCGTGCTGAGTACGACAACTTAGCCCTTCTACGTACTCAAGAATGGAAGCCCGCACGTGGGGTTTCTCTTCTCTCGTGGTTCTTCTCGCACAGCATGTCTATCATCAACGTGCAAACTTAGCGAGGAAACATGATAAGTTCCAAGACACCGTCCAACGATCTCCGCTTAAGGACTAGGACTGGGAGTGGCATGACAAAGTTCCTCGAAAAGAATAGGCTCTCCTCTTAGAGGTAGTACAAACTGCAGCTCTCACCCTCTCCTTACCTCTTCGTAAGGTCGATCGACGCTAATAAACCCCTGCGGCTTTCAATAAACTCGCCAACCCTGGCTCGCTAGATGCAAGGATGAATACAGGGCTGGCAAGGTATGTGGTGTAGCTCACTCATAGACACACATTCGCTGAACGCACAATTAGAAAATCTGCAAGTGCTAGCGGCGGTCGACAAGACCCCATGTCTCCTCTCTGCATGGTGGTGCATTCACGGTGGACCGGACTTTCAACTGGTCTATCCAATGACCGGCAAGCCACGTATAGGAACTGCCTCTTTTAGTCGCTCAACATCGTCCACCTTGCAGAAGGATCCCTGCCTCTGCTTGCAGCCACCGTCTTCCGCGAGTGTGACCGAGTGGTACAATGCCCTTGTACCGCTCGCTTTCGAGTGGGGTGGTTGGCCAGGTGGTCGAAGGTTACCCACCATCATCCGGGTGACTCGACCACAATCCAGCGAACCGGCCAAGCTCATTGGAATCCGCAAGCGCATATCCGGCTCAAGTCACCAGCTGCTACCCCAATTTGGGCTAATTTGCATATGTTGTGGTCTGTAATTAGGCCACAAAGGTCATGGGTTAAAAAAGGAATTACCCCAAATTGCGTATTGTTGCTATTTTTGAACACAGCCTTCGTCGATGCGCCGGTTCGCGATGCAGCTAAAGTGGTGGCCGAAGAGGACGAGGCCACGATATAAGTCTTCACACCTCCAATCTAAGGAAACGTTTTTTTTTTTGAAGATAGATCTTGTGAAGGAGTAGAAGATCCAAGTGTCGTTCCAGTTTCCCTTTAACTATATTCCTCCTCCTCTCTTCCTAACCTCTCTTCCTCTATACCTTTCTTATTCCGCTAAACTCGACTAACGTGAAAGGCAAGCTGGTACTTGCTTGGATCCTATCATTCATTCGACGGGAAGAAAATAATACTAATTTTGACGAATTTCGACACACACCATACCATTCTACGCTGGTCGGTCTTATCCCCACTCACGGATTATTATTCACCGGGCACGAGGACTTGAGAGCATTGAGCGTTTTTGGGCAATTACTGGCTTCGAGGCGCAATCTCTGGAAAGATCCTAGCAAATATCGACCTAGACCTAGAACTGGGGCCCCTGGTTCCCCTTGTCTCCTCCCGCTTTCGCTCGGCTTGCGACTAGCACACCCCCCCACTACCATCTCGACGCAGGTACCTTGACCTTGAACATAAGATACAAATGTCAAGTCTACCCCCCAACCCCCAGGGAGACCTAATGAGAGCATCAACCGTCAACATGGCCGTCGCACAACCGACCAAGTCGAAGGCTGCTTCTAAGCAGAATAACAATGCCAGCTCTAAAGCTAAGACACAGATGCACCGCCGCTCTAGAACAGGTTGGTGTTCCTCTATACCTGACTTATACGGCCACTTACACGGGATCCTCGTCGGTGCGTGTAAGTTGGTCAGCAACCGCATACTAACATAACCCCCTTTTTATAGGTTGCTATACCTGCAGATTACGACGAAAGAAGTGCGATGAGGGTACTCCTATGTGCACAGCATGCAAACACCTCGGCCTTCAATGTGAATATAAGCGACCAATGTGGTGGAGCAACAACGATGCGAGAAGGCATCACAAGGACGAGATCAAGATGATCATCAAGAGAAAGAAGCTCTCCGAGAAGGCGTCACACACCATCCAGACTTCGGTCAGCTCGCCGCCGGGCCTGTCTCACTCTATGCCTACCTCCGCAACATTCTCAGACCCCCTAGACCGAACAAGGTCGGCGTCGATCGATTCGCAATTCGCCTTCAACTTCAACAGCCCACCCAACGTTAACGATTATGGGGCTTATAACCCGCACATGCTGCCGTCACATGCTGACTTCATGTACAACATGTCTCCTTATGAGATCGATGTTAAAACCGAGCGACAAATGTTCGTCGACGATGTTCCAACACTGCGAGAGTCTACAGTTTCAACTTTCAGCACTTACCACACACCACCTCCTCCAGGAACCGTCCTTCCATCTTATCCTGTAGATGGAGAATGGACCGAACAAGTTTTCCAGGAGCGCCGCGAGTCATTGGCCGAAGAGACCTTAAACTACAACTTCTTTGATTTCGCAAATGGCCTGCCTACTAACACAAGACAAGTCGATATCGAACTAGACGAGAACGACCAACGGTTACTGAACCACTTCATTCAATTCGTGCTGCCAACTATCTTTCCCATCTTGGAAACTAATCAACATATGTCTGTCGGTTCCGACCTCATCCTGCCTAACCTGCAAAACAACAAGGGCTACCTTCACTGCTGCCTCATGATCGCAGCGCAACACTACAAGGCGACGATGAACATCCAGGGAGAGGAAATCGACAATGACATCATGCGACACCGACACGCCACCATTGTTGCACTTTGCGATGCGCTAAACAAGGATGAGGACCACCACCAGATCCTCGAGGCGACTCTTGGTCTCATCTTCTTCCAGTGCTGCGTTGGACGATATGATGACTCACTTCCCGACATCCCATGGCACCAGCACTTCCAGGCGGTGAACTCCCTGGTCAACAAGCTAGATCTACCTCGATTAGTTTCCGAATCAACTGAGCAGCTGACTCAAACACCTTTCAACATGACACTAACCGCGTGGATCGATATCCTGGGCGCAACTATGCAGGGTCGAGCCCCGACTTTCGCGCACACCTATCGCGAAAAGCACTTGTCGACAACCAACCCTTCGCTTGGGCTCCGCGAGCTTATGGGCTGTGACGACCACGTCATGTATCTAATTTCCGAAATTGCCTGCCTCGAGGCACTCAAGAAGGAGGGAATGGATGACATTACCCTGTGCACACATGTCCACGCGCTAGGTGACCAAATTGGGTTGACGGAGGCCAACGACTGCGGGCCTAAGATGCCATTCAACGGCAATGGCTCTCTTAGCCCGAAACAACTCAGCAAGAACATCACCAGCGCTTTCCGATTGGCCGCTCGCATTTACCTCTGCAGCTTAGTTCCCGGTTTCTCGCCTAGCCAAGCTAGCTGCGTTGGCCTCGTCGAGAAACTCACCAATGTTCTACAATTTATCCCATCCGGCCCTGGTGGCTTCGACCGAAGCCTCGCTTGGGTTTACCTGATGGGCGGATCCGTCAGCGGGATGAACTCCAGCTTCAGACAATTCTTCAACGACCGCATCGCGCAGCTCGGCGACGCCGCTAACTACGGCAGCTTCGGTGGCGTCGTCTCCCTGCTGAGCGAGGTCTGGCAACAGGCCGACAACAGCCAGCCGAGTCCTAGTGCGAACGGAACCACGGAAGCACCATATATCTCCTGGAGAGATATGATGCAGATGAGGGGATTGGACTACCTACTGATCTAAGCCGATCAATTACCTCACAGCTGGTCTTGGGGAGGTATTCCTCTCCTCATCTGCGGGTTGCTTCCTGGAGCGATTCCGGAAATTGCTAACCCGTTTGCACTTTGACTACGGCTGACTGCACACCATTTTTTATTTTTTTTTATTTTTACTTTACTACTAGGATAATACCCACTAGAGAGAGGATGCCGCAAGGCAATCGGAACGACACTTGGAATTGGAATTGGAATTGGCTGGATTGAGGGGCATGGATAAATCATGACGACGGATAGCCGGGGAGGGCTACCACAACTGGGAGGTAATGAACCTGCTATGGCTTTACGAAGAGACGACAATTTCTTATTTTCTACTTTTGGTCGATATATCATCGTCAAATCACTTATATACCATGCATGCATTGGTTAGGGGACAAAGGAGTTTTGGACAGTTTGAGCATTGGTGTATATTTGGATAAAGGCCTAGCATTTTACTTGCCCCTGAAAGGCATAAGGAACAGGTTCATTAGGAGGCACCGATTTGATTGCCCCCGCCTCTCGAAGCTCTTAGGGACTAAAACCCAAGAGTCGAAGAAGTATTTATTACTGTAATATAATAACACAAAATCTCAAATACAATACAAAAAGTATATTTAAAATATTTTGAAGTCTTGAATATTTTACAGTGACTTGTGCGAATAATAGAATTGAGTATAATTATTAAGAATAAGTAACTATCTTGACCTAATTATGTTCCGAACTAATTAGTCACATTAGTCAATTAACATCAATTTGAGTTTTGGCTTAATTAGCTTCCTTTGTCTTTTCAACTGATTGTCCTTGAAACTAAAGCCAACTTCTCCCTTACAACTAAGCCGCAAAATTTTTCGCTATACCTAGTAACGACCCACGATACTTCACCTGCGCCGAACCCGGAAACCTGGACATGCTGCAAGTCGCTGAGCGGTGAACGGGAATGGATCTCGTGATCGATGAGGGATGAGTCATGTGCTCAACGCCCAACGGCGACGATCCCACCGGTTTCACATGGGAAAGACCTAGACAGCTAGATCCCCTCCCGGCCCGCATCATGTTAATTGCCGCATGTGGGAAGCCGGTCAAAAGAGGCGTTTTTTTGACTTGCATCACGACCCTCCGATGGCTTAGGCTAACGGATAAGCTATGCTAGAGTTTCACTTTCAGCTGCGAATGCCGATGGCTTTTGAGAGTGGCAGAATGGCTTGCAAGGCAGACCTGTGGCGTTGCTGTCGCGTGAATGCGGGCAAATTCTGGACTGGCTAGAATTGCTTGCTATACCTGCTATGCTATGGATACTAGCTACTAGCTACTGCATCGTAGATCAAAAACACGCGGATCAAGAGATCTCGGCAACCATCGCTAAAGCTTCTCCAGCATGCCGTGGTGGGCTGTGCGGAAAATCAATGCGCAGAGTCCAAGCTTCATTGCACCTTGATTGCACCTTAGGTAGCAATGACGTATGGAAAAGATCTTCTTATCCCTTGTTAAGCTGAAATGGCTCTCGTCCGAACTTGAATTCCACCTTTTGAAACGTGCGAAGCCACTCGGCCGGCGACGGCAATTCACTTTAACACTTGACACATGCCCCAACATACTATGGGATCGAGGATGATTCAGCAGGGTAAGGAATAAAATTCTGTCATTCAGGCTGACAATGAGGCGATGATCTATTTCTCCGCTCGCAAGCGAGAAAAAAAGAAAAGAAAAGTTGGCGCACAAAGCGGTCTGCGCCTTATGGTCCTTGTCGGAGTCTAACGACTCCTCCAACGGCCCTTTGCCCCGAATATCCCAACTTTACGGAGCGCATCTTATCGCGCGCATCAAGGTAAGGGTTCTTTGCAGACGCCAGTGGCGTGAGTCAATCGATCGCCACTTAAGGCCGCGGTGAGCTGTCACGAGACCAGGCCTTACGGGCTTGTATGTACCGGTACTTATGCCGCGAACGCAAACATCGCCCGAGATCCAGTCGGGTACTCAGAAGAGAGGGATTAAGGCCGTCTTCTTCGACTTCATGGGGACGTGTCTAGACTGGCACAGCGGGGTCGTCAAGGCCTTACCGTTAGCAATACCGGAGTCAACCCGCTCGAAGCTGGCGCCTGACTGGCGCGAGGAGTTCTTCAGCGAGCTCCATGCGCGGTCCCATCAGGGCCTCTCGCCTGAGGATATCGACGTCACACATCGCAGAACTTTACTTAGGATTCTAAACTGGGAGGCCTACGAGGGAGAGCGTCATCACTTTGTTGGGCTCGACGGGTCTACAGATGCTCCCCCGGATGGCGGAGAGACTGGCGTCGCTGAGGTCGAGCTCGCTGTGAGGTCGTGGCACAACATGGACTCATGGTCGGATGTTCTACCCGCGCTAACCGCTCTGAAGGAAGAGCTAGGGCTTGAGCTATTTGTGCTCGCCAACGGGACCACGAGGCTGCAGCTCGACCTGGTACGGTCTTCTGGCCTGGAGGGAACCTTCGGCGTGCTGTTTTCTAGCGAGCTGTTGGGCGTCTACAAGCCGGCGCCGGAGGCCTACGAGAAGGCTCTGGGCCTGGTGAGGGTGCGACCGGACGAGGCTATCATGGTCGCGGCGCATGCGTACGATCTTAGGGCTGCGCGGAAGCTCGGCATGAATACTATCTACATCTACCGTTGGACTGATGCACGTAGCGAGGATATGGACGTGGTCAGGATGGAGAACGACGTGTTCCTCAGCGAGTACGGCAACGGCATGCAAAGCTTGCTTCCCGCTGTCAAGGCCTTGGTTCAGGTCTCGCAGAAGAATTGACAACCAGTTCACGCACACATCATGCATCCTACCAACATACATCATAAATCCTACCAACATATGTACATCATAAATCCTACCAACATATGTACATCATAAATCCTACCAACAGCCTTGTAAGGTGCCGAACCAGAATGTTCCAAGGTTCTGTTCACAGGAGCCGCGGGCTGTGGCTGTGCGATGTCGTGCATATCTACATATGTCGGCATGAGGCCTCCTGTGAATGGGTTGTTGAGAACCCGGGAGGCTCATCTTCAGTTGCACTGAAGGAATTCGAGTTGTACAACAGCGTCATTATTAGCTACCTACACACGCACCAACGCACCATATTTGTCGCCGGAGAATATTCTGCGTGTAAAATTGTTATATATTGTGTGTTGTATAGATGTGGGTGAGGTCTGCGCCCCCGATTCGATAAAGAGCCGACCGGCAACTATCGGAGCCAGCAAATGGATACCACAGTACAGTTGTATGTACACACTAAATCCCGGGTTACTGGGGTTTAAACTACGAGTGGATCTCCACCGGGATCTTGCAGGGTTCGTGTCGCGCAATCAGCGTTCAGATTTGCTAGATTCAAATCCAAATTAGGAAACCCAGGTTAGTTTCCTCCAATCAGACGCGTGCAACGTACATCGTCACGCTTAATTTGAAAGCCCGTACCAACTTGTCTAAACCAATCACATTCTTCAAACCTCTTCTCCTACTCAACCGCCGTGACTAAACGCCCCTGTAACCGCCCAAGAAAGCATCGAGGACGAACATACCAAGAAACAATTTCGGGCGATTCGCCTTGTGAGAACCTCTCGTTTTGGATACTCCTTCACTGTCTAAGACCCGCAACGCCTCATCTCGATACTTAGATGCTTGCTTGAAGTCGGCTACACCCACTCAGGCTGCTGCGCGTACACACAAGCGGTACTGATAACGGATATTGCGGACACTACCTAATCCAGTAGCTACCTAAATGAAAGCTTTCCCTGCATATGATTTCTTACCGTCTGATTTATTTTTGGGTTGAAGATGTCCAGTCGATCATCCGCATCCCGCCGCGGTAATCTGGGGCATCGACGTCGGCGGACCCCATCTGGTCGCATCTGTTGGACCAGAGACACTCTTCTTCGTTCTTTAGTCAGACGACCTATGCTATTGTTCTATCTAGCGTTTCCAGCGCCTTGGCTAGCGAGGCCAGGGGAGCCAAGAGAACGAACAATGGTCGAACAAAGTGGAAACAAAGATATCAAGGAATCAAGCCATGATTCATAGGCCGGGCATCAAAATTTCACCGTTGTTCGCGTTTTGTTCGGGCTCTTCTTCGTAGTTTGTTTCGAACCTTTGTTTTACACGTCTCGTCTCCTTTGGCCTCTTGCAACCTTTTCATAGTCATTCGATTCAGTACGAAGAGGTGTTCATTGTCTATTCGTGACTCTTCTCGTTGCTATTTCTAAGTCACTCAGCCCCTGCGCCTCCCGGCATCTGACCGATTTCTTTCTGTGAATGCTTTTTTTGGTCTTCTTTTCTGCTTCTCATAGATATTATTACAACCTACTACCTTCTAGTGAACATTCACTTTTAATCTCTTTTCAATAATTTTCTACTTATTTTTTTCGGCTCCCGATTCCGAACCAATCGTACATAGATACACCCAGCGTGGCTAGCCCTTCTGCTGAAGGCAAGAAGACGAAATATAAAAACTATTACCAGCATTATCCATAAGACGGTCCAACACATGCCGCACCTTTGGGTCCTGATACGGGCTCTCTATCCCGCGGCGCTGCTGCTGGCAGCAGCCGCCTCTACGTCCGCCTCCCTCATCCGACCCGACTCAGCACAGCTCTTTGGGAGAGCGGACACATGCGGGCAGAACTTTTCACCATGCTCTCAACCAGGGCTTCCCGCCAACTTCTGTTGCGAAACAGGCGCGACATGTAATCTCCTCGCGGCAAACACGACGATCCTCTGCTGCCCGACGAACAGCAATTGCGACAAGATCAGCCCCATCACCTGCGATCTCGGGCTCCAGGACCCGGCGACGAACCCCTCGGCCGAGATCAAGACTACGGCGCTGAACGGGGTCCTGACGACCTGTGCCGGGAAGTGCTGCCCGTTCGGATACTCGTGCGACGGCACCAACTGCGCGAAGGACGCGGACCAGAGCAAGAAGCCGCCCGTCAAACCGACATCCAGCAGCAGCGGCACCAAGACGGCGGGCCCGTCCGCGACGAGCACCCACGGCAGCTCGACGACGACGGTGGCCGTGAGCGGGATCGCCACCGCGGCGCCGTCGACGGAGACCCCGACGACGTCGACGTCCGGGACCGCGAACACGGTGACCATCGTCGGCGGCGTGATCGGCGCGCTCGTGGGGCTGGTCCTCGTCGTCCTCGCCGTCGTCATGCTGCGGCACCGGCGCAAGAAGGCGCTGCGCGAGAAGCAGTCGCAGCTGCAGCGCCACGACTCGACCTCGTCCTTCGGCAACATCATCTCCGCCCCCGTCCCGCACGCGAACTACCCCTCCCAGCGCCTGGACTTTTTGGCTAAACAATCCCACACCACCGGGTCGCCGAAGAGCTACGCCCCGTCGTCGCCGACGGCCGTCGCGAGCCCGGGGTCCCAGAGGGCGCAGAAGGACGGCTTCGGCGGCGGCGGCGGCGAGACGAGGGAGTACTACGGCGGCTTCATGCCGCCGAATAGCCCCTACGCCCCGTACGCCCGCCGCCCCGACTCCCAGATGTCGGACGCGCCCCGCAGCTACCACGGCTCCGCCGAGATCTCCGGGCTCAGGAGCCTGACGCACTGGCCGGGCGCTAGCGCCGGCTCCAGTCCCAAGGGCAAGGGCAAGGCTAGCAACGACAGGCCGAGGGAAGTGTCCCCGGCCCCGGCGCCCCTGGTCTTCGTCACTCCTGCTGATGGGGGTGGCGGCGACGGCCTGAGAGACGGCGCGAGGGGCCGGTTTGGCGCGAGAGAAGAGCGCGATAGGTACCCCAGCGTGAGCGAGGGCGAGAGCATCAACGTCTTCGCCGACCCGCTGATGGTGCCGCGCGGCACCGGGGCGGCGAGGCCCGATAGCAGCGCCACGACGTGGTCGAATATCCAGCAGAGGGCTGATAACGCGATGCACGGTGGGTATGGAAACGCAAGTGGGAGTGGGAATGGGAGGAGTAGGTTGGGGGAGCCGCCTTTGAGGAGGTGATGAGATGAGATGAGATTGACGGAGTTGTTTAACCTACCATCTTACGAATTATCTATTGTCGGGCTGTCTAGAATGAGCTTTATCACCGGGTGTAGCGTGTTGTGTTATTGTTGTGGATGGCATGGATTGGCGTTTGGTATTTTGTCTTGTCTTGTCTTGCTGTCGTCGCTTCCAGGCATCTCCTTTGTGAATGAGAGGGGGGCTTCAGGGCATATTAATGGGGGTCGCGGACGGGACTTTATGATACCACGGACACAGGAAGGTTGCATATTACTACGGCGTTAGGGACACTCGCTTTTGGAAAAAAAATCCCGCCCTTTTTTATATTCTCGCGATCTGGCGGAGATGAGTTGGTTGGGCCCGGTATCAGTCTTGTCGTGGCAGTTTGTGTATATACCTATCTACCTATCTGGCGTCTCTTCTTTCGAGGGGAGTTGTATGTACCTGTTATGGGTAGATATCATGATACATGTCTCTGCCCACCTAGATTTCTGCATACCCAAATCTTTAACTCATTGTTTGCTAAGTGTCTAAAGTGAAGGTGGTATTATTAACATGTACTTGGCGATCTCTTAGCCGCTGTCGTCATAATATTTATATACAAAGCGTTTGTCTCTTTATCTACGTCAATTTTTATCTCCAAAATAACTACCTACTGACCTAGGTATTATATCTTAAAAATAGCATATGATGTAAGAGGCTTCTTTTCCTTCACCAAGCGTTTTCGAAAAGGGTCCTTGTTTGTATAGTTGTACTTAACCCGCACTACACACGATATAAGCAAGCGGGACAAATATAAGTCAGTTTGACTACTTTTTCAATAGTTGGCATTTATTATGTTGGGTAACCTGTTACGTTTTAATTATAATATGATATATTACACTTAGTTATTGCTTAGGTACCAAGGAACTCCATGGTCTTGAGGGAACGAAGTGATTCCTAAACTTGATACTACCATACAGCGGCAGTGATCCGACGAATCTAACTTAGATAGGGGAAACACGAGCGGCTAAATCACGTCGGAGGCTAGGTCAGGTGTTTCTAACGTTAGTGCAATCTTTGTCTTGTAGTTATTATTAGTTTGTCTGCCCACCTAGATATCCGTTGAATGGAGCCTATCATCTTGAGGAGTTTGATGTTTGGTTACTTATATTGTATCGGATACTTAATAGCCAGCACAACCTTCACAACACAGCAAAGTAAAGAGATTAAGTGAGCATCATAGCTCCATAGAATCCGGTCCAAGGTTCAGAACTGACCAACTTTGTGTCATCTTCATTCGTAGACACGTTCAGATTCACCTGACCTACATGACGTATAAGTACTTTTCTCTTCATACAAACGGCTCGGGTTTGCTCTCCCAGCACATAAGGCATCCGTTCATCTCTTGGACTTCCGCCCACCATCCGCAGTCCATATCCTCCCAAATGTTCCTAATGCAAATATGTTTTACACGGCGCCAACACTTGCCCCAAGCCGCAAGGACATCAAGAATGATGTGTCCACGAGCCCCATACTAGAAGAATCGAAGAAAAAGGAGAAAGATGCAAGATGCGAGAGAGAAGTATTTTACTGCTTCTTCTTAGACTTCTCGCTCGTCGGGCTCGACGGCGCCGCATTCGACTTATCCATCTTCTCGAACTTCTCGAATTCCTCGCTGTCCTTTCTCTCGGCATACCATTGACCCGCCTGCAAGACTAACACACCCACCAACACGAGCGCAAGAATCGTGTTGCTAGCTGCCAGAACCTTAAGGCTGTCTTCGCGCCCTAGTATCATCTCTCCGCCCGTCAGCGGGTCGCCGCCCTGCCTCATAGGGCTCGTGGCGCCGGCGATGTCGAAGTCGTCGCGAGCCCAAGCACCAGCAGAGACGAGGCGCAGACCCTTCACGATGTTAGCGACGTAGACGCCGACGCCTATGAGATACAGGACCAGGGAAGCGCCGTCGAACAGCATGTTAGACTCGGAGGCGCGGAACAGCTTGATGAAGAAGCCGAGGAAGCCGACGCCGACCATGATGCTGAGGACGCGCGCGATCAGTGGCGGCGACTGGTGGATGAACTTCAGGTGGGTTTCGAGCTGGTCGAGGTACGCGGCCGAGATGGGGTTTTTGGTCCAGAGAAGGGGGAAGTCGTACGGGAAGAAGGCGAAGAGGATACCGAGGAAGAAACATGTTGCTAGAATTTACTTATTAGCATTGAGCTTCTATAGGTATTACTGAATGTTGGCGTGGCATTGTTAGAAGTTATCTAGGTATCTAGTCCTTTTCGCCATCTGTCCTATTTGATTTCTTGGCGGGGGAGGGGAGCACAAAAAAAGCAAAGATGGATTTTTTAAAAAATACATACGGCCGATGATCATGAAGGTCGCGAACGAAGCAGACCCTCGGTAGTCCTTAGACCGGGTGGTCTTGTTCCAGTCCACGAACTTATCCGACATGATGACGATGTTAATGCGCGACGAGGCGACGAGATGCGACGAGATGAGCTGCGAGGCTACTTCGAAATACGTAATATGATAGCTGTCGACAAAACTCTAGCAACACAGGACGGAATTGATTTCAGGGTTCGTTAAGTTTTTGTTTCTTCTTATTTTGAGTCCTTTTTTTCGCATGGAAAAAAAGCTTGTTGAGCTTCTTTTATTTCTCCCAAAAGTCGACTGAGGAGGTCGCGATTACGTTTCTCGGCGCAGCTGAGGAGAAGAAGAAAACAGTTGCGTTGCAATCTCTGTGAGGCTAACAATCCGCTAACGAACCTTAGGCTCCAGGTAGGTACCTCGGGTGTGATAAGGCATCTGCAGTTACGTACTATTATACTATAACATAATATTATGCTCTTACGTGACTTATTCAACTAACCCCTTTTCCCCTTCCACACACCAATCCCATTCGCTTGAGCCTATTCATGACTCGCTGCTATGGAGCCTGAGAATAACATAGACAGATTTACAGTTTTCTACTTATTAAACAGTCAAGGGATAGGATGTTATAATAGCTAAAGAATTGCTTCTAGCTAGTCTAATCGACCATGTCCCTTAGATATCCCACCCATTACCTCCAACATACTATAAACCCAACCGAATCCCTGGCTTAAATTCCGATTTATACAACCGTTCACCGAGTTAACCTCTTTAACGGATGAGCCTCGGTATTAAATACCCATTCATCTAGGCTTATGAGATCCGGCTCACTGAAAATCAAGTAGAAATATCTGCAGTTTCACTTAGCTATAATTGCGGAAGGAAAGGGGGTGAAAATCGACTTACTTCAACGTCTCGCCCATCCAGAAACTTTCCATCGAGTCTATTTTCTGAGGGTTGCTATTAACAGTCACGTCGCTCAGGGCGGCATTCGCCAAGGAGGTCTTCGTATTCTTCTGAATCGCCTCGAACATATCCCAGGCTGACTCAAGAAGATCTGGACGGCCGGTGACCCGATACAGGATGAAGACGCTTTCTATAGCCTCCGGTCGCAGTATGTATTTGGTCTCGGGTATCTGTGTAAATCCCTTTGGAAGCCTCGACTTTGAGATTATCTCATTCGCTTTGTCCATGTTCGTTAGATCTTTCTCTCCCGCCTGAAGTAAAATAGTCCGCTTCCACAGGGATTCGTCCCACTCGCATTCCGTCGCTGATTTACATGGAGCCATGAAGAATGTTTCGGGCATTATTCCCAGTGGCATCGCTTTATAAGCCCATATACAGCCGTCTACAAGCTTTCTGGCTACTTCTAGATGTTCAGGTTTCTCAAACAACTTCCCACCGACTGCTAGCATTCCTCCGGCGAAGCAGACCAGATGTTGACCTTGGTGTTCGAAATCCAATGTCATCTTATTATCCTTCTTCTCGGTATGTAGAGTACCCGATATAAGTATATCAGCAGTATCCGGAACCATAGGCCGGAAGAAGTTGTGCTTAATAGTGGTCCTCATCGACTCCTCGTACATACTCTGGTAAGAGGGTAAAAGTCCACCCATGAGAGCATACATTTTAGGCAAATATTCGTAAGTGCTATCTGCTAATGCGCCAAGGCCAAATGTGTTGTCAAAGGTGAACTGTTTCTCTCGAGGATTAAGTGTAAACGGCCACATGCCAGGCAGCTGAGTGTTACTTTGCTGCTCTTCAAAGACCTCTCTGATTCTCTCGGCGGCATCAAACCACTTCGGGTCGCCGGTAATTAGTGATAGGCGTGTGAATTCCATGCAGAAAGATCCAACCTCGGCGAGCAATGCCGCCTCGTTCGCGACCTGTTGTCCTCCTTGAGAGGCGTAGTCAAAGTCCCAACGAGTGATGGGCATCCGATTCGGCGTATCAAATGCCTTATAAAGCATATCACCGACTTCTCTAGCCTTGCGAAGTAGCCGCTGATCGCCGCTCAAATCATACGCCGAAAGGAAGCCTCCTAAATAACGAATAGTAGTCTCGAAAGCATTCACGGTCTCGAGCGAACTAATGGTAAAATTGATCTCGACCACGGCGGCAACAGCTTCTTCAAACTCTTCCCGCAACGACATGATCCATAATGTATCCAAGCTGTCGACCAATGTGGCCCCCCAACCTCCAAAGGTGTCTTTGGATTTACCACTAATAGGGGCAAGTTCATCGCTCATAAACGCCTTGGCTTTATAAGAATCCCAGCAGCGAATAAAGGCTTTCTTGACAACTTCCTGTCGTCGTCTTCGAATAGCCGCAGCTTCTTGCGACTCTTTACCAAAGATAGTCTGGATCTTAGGAAGCTTATGGGGTTTGCCTGTCGGTAGGGCCTTCATATCCTTGACAGGATAATGCGTGGGCAATCTCCGCCAGAAATAGCCCTCATCGTCAATGACGTTCTTATCGAAGTGAGGCCTTCGGGCTGATCTTCCGGCGCCGGCCCAACTATAGATGTCTTGAGTTGTCCCGGAATAATAGAACAAGAGAAGTGCTGCAGCTATCCCAAGCGGGAGCCAGAAGCGTCGTCGCAATATCATGACTGCAAATAGATTAGGTGTTTGTAATATCGGAATAGATCCAGATAGAGAGAACCATCAGAAAAAACGGAAACATCGAAAACGAGCGGCGGTAGAAGAAAGCAAAAATGGATAAAGTTGATAGGAAACAAACGAGAGTTTCACATCTGATATTCGCTACCTACCTACATAGTCGTTTCCCCTGAAGAGAATTGCAGATTTAAGTAATGATATTCCCCTCCCCACGTCGGTACGTATTCGATAATTAAGATTAAGTGATTCGGGTTCTACGTCATTATATTGTCTGTAACTTCCTTTTCAACTTAATTCCTAAAACGTTATGTAACTGTTTTATGTAGTAGCATAAGTCCGAGTTTTTTTTTTGAGTTTTGACATACCAAACCTGTTTCGCCAAAACACTATTTATATCGAATATCAACAACCTTGATTTCTCGAAACTGCTCTTTGACAACTTAAACATCCCGGAATTTTCTGTCGCGTCAACCAAATTTCTAGTCGTGATAGACTCGCTGACGTTGGAATGACTAAATCGCTGACCTCAAACGGGGGCTGGATTCAAGCACCCCGAGGTTTTAGAGCTAGAATATCTCATTCAACCATCAGGATATTAACTGCCCATCTTATTTACCTACATATATCTAAATGCTTCTCCAGGTTAAACGAGAGATCCTACCTTAATTAACTAATTGAAAAATCTCTAGGTGAATATGAGCACAAGACAGTACAAACGGGACGATAACGATCTCGTACCACAGCAATCGCCTAATGCTGCTGTCTCAGTTATTGTCCGCCCTGTATTGTCCGAAGATTACAGAACCTTGCCCTACATTATTTGTAGCTAGGCCTACGTACTCTTGCGCACCTAATATTCAATGTCATTTCGGTGGTATATTGTATAACTCCCATCTTATCTCGACCCAGGAAAAGGCAACGCAGCAACCCCTCTCAATCCATCCTCACTCTTCGCCCTAACGCCAAACACAACATCGTCCTTACTCAGCGGTAGCATGGCCTGTATAACGGAACCAACATCCAGCACCCCCGTCCAAAACGGCGCGCTCGTCGGTCTCCACACTACTTCATACCCGCCTCCGTACCCCTGGCTCGGCGGGTCCCAATAGAGCGTTGTATTCGAGCTGAGGGCCGACGTATCGACCCTTACATTCTGCGGGGTGCCGGGGGCCGTCGCCAGGCTCCACAGCGCCGCACCGTTGACCTTTGCCACGCGCGCGACGAACTCGTAGTCCACAAACTCGGGCAAATCGCCGTACTGCTTACCGATGTCATCGATGCGCACGTCCTGATGTTGATGCGCGAAGTTCTCGTGCGGCTCCGTGAACCGCGCAGCTGGGTACCCGGCTTCGAGAAAGGGCCGGTGGTCGCCTCCCCGTAGGTATCGGTCGAGCCGGTACACGACAGACACGTTCATCCCCGTGGCCTCGTTCTCGGCGACCTCCTTGACGAACCGGGCTAGTTGGCGGGCTGGGGTATCGTTTTCCCCGCCAATCGTCAGGCGGGTTTCGCGTGTCGTACTGTTTTCCACTGCGATGGGCGGCAGACCCTGCGCGAACAGCCGGATCACGTATGGATCGTCGCGTTCCCCGTCTGTGCCGCCTTTGGGGGATCCAACGATGTCATTTGTGAACATACCTTCAACCTTTTATGCTACTATCAGCTTTCTAGCTTGGCACTGTGTATAAAGGGGGTTCACTTATACCCTCGGCGCCTTGTTTCCAAGACAGCGTACAGGGGTATACTTGAACAATCGGAGGCTTCTACATCTGATCTACTTTCATCGAGTGCGGGAAAAAAATGAACCTACATTAACTCTCGGCGTAGCATTAGCATAACTTTGCGCTAAAAACTGTGCTCCATATAGTCCTTGCTCCTCGCCCGCCACCGCCACAAATGCAATGCTCGCCTTCGGCCTCGGGTACTTCGTCTGCGAAAAGATTCTCGCCAATTCAAGCGAGATCGCTACCCCTGAAGCATCGTCATCAGCTCCGGGAGCGTCATCCTCGTAGTTCAACGGGTCGGAAACCCGTGAGTCGTAGTGTCCGCTCACGACGTACAGTCTGTTATCCTCGGTCCCATGGAGTGTGGCAACGACATCGCTGATCAGCGTCGGGAACAGGATGCGGTTGCCATCTACCTCCTGCTCGTACCCTACCGTCTCCACGCTTAGCCGGCCATCGCTGGCGTCCGCGTATCGCTGGAACTCGGAGTGGATCCAGTCCCGCGCCGCCCCAATTCCGCGCGTGCTCGAGTTCTGGATCGACAGCGTGTGGCGCGTGCCGAAGGACACGAGTTTCAGGATCGTGGCCTCGATGTTGGCCGGGTCCACTTCTGCGAGTGCGGATGAGAGATCCGCAGACGGCAGTTGCGGCTCGTTCGTTACGCCGATCGTATTGGGCGGCCAGCTGGATGCCGCGCAGGATAGGGTTGATAGCGCGTCGGCTCTAGGACGCAGAAGCACAGCCGCCGGGTTGTAAGATGTAAGCGTAAGTGGCGTTGCGCCGTCAACGGCCGCAGCAGCGAAAGCGGTAAGAATAGCGAGTTTCATTTTTACAACGGTGCTGATACCCCGAAGAAACTCGTAAGCCAAGGCCACTCTCAATGAATCGTAAATAGGAGGAATTCGGATTCCTCTTATAATCTCAATCCCCCAATTCTAGTTCGTTCGTACGTAAGAGGTAAGCAAGTAGACAAAGACAAGATAGCGATGCCAGTCGTTCCTTGTTATTAGCTCGCTACACCATTCTCCCTGTTGATATCACCATCACCACCGCATCGTTTCGGCTGCATCCGAGGTGGGAGGTTACATGCATATATCATAGCTCCTCCCCAACTCTCTTCTTTCCCCTCTTTGTATTTCTTAGCTATCTGAGCAGAGCAGCTCGATAGCGCGGATTGTCCAATCAACTCCAATCACGCAAGACTTGTCTAAACAGGACAGTGAGCTTGCTTGGATGCCCAGGTATTGTCTTGGAGTGACGGGGGTATACGGACTGCATGTCTTGGCACGAGATCACCTATCTTGATCTGGAAGCTGCTGCGACGGTTATGAGGGGGACGTACAGGTTACTGATGATCGGCATCATACATATCGCATGTTTTCCGAGCCAGAACCTGAGCTTGGCGATGGTTGGGCTTGGCTCTTTGTGTTTACATATGTGGTAGGGAAGCTTTGCTGTAGATGAGTCTAGGCTTCGATTTTTATACATCTCTTATTCTTATGGTAGGTAGGTACCTACTAGGTATAAAGGCTGGATTTCATAGTAGCGGGCGAATTTCTAAGATTCCTTCCGCAACCTTAGCCTAGCACAATAGATATCAGTTGCTATAAGTCCTAAGCATCGCTCTAAATGTTCAAGCAAAGTCACTTAAATCAAGAACCAGAAAGGCGAATTAAAATCATGGTTAATGGCGGCAGCTTGCGTCTTAGACACACGCACCTCATATATTGAATGCATTACCACTAATACACGAGGCTGGTTCGAACCACCTCCATTAGACATTCCTGTGCCCCCTCCTTCGCTTTCCTCCATGGTATCATCCGTGCCCGAATCCTGCTCTAGCAATGCTCCGCGCAAGATAGACGGCACTGGGAAAATCTCGAAAACAAACAGAGAACAAAAAATGCGAGCAATGCGTGACAATTCTGCCTGCTATGATATGGTATCAGGTAGCAGGTATAATGTGGGATGGTAACTTGGCTAAAAAATACAATGAGGGAAGGGTAGGCGACATGGGCGGCTGTTGAAGTGCCATCTCAGATAGCTAAGATAGAACGACAAGAATAGCCCGCTCATTCATCTCGTTGGGAAAAGGTCAATGTGTAATGGATAAAAAGGAGGGAAATCGGTATCGTGTAGTCGTACATCTCAAACGCCATGCTCGGACATCGTTATAGGATCAACCAGTGTCGTTGCGCCAAGGGGTAAAGACAAAAAGCCTCCTATGCCTCAAATCCAATTGCGTCGTAGAAAATTGGCAATTATGCTCTGTAAATTCTTGTAGGTAGCAGTGATCTGCTGAGCTTCAGTCCGCGAGCCTAAGTGCATTAGCTAGAGTCCGTGTAGTCATAAATCTACACCGCTTTCTTGCTGAGACCGCACAGGCCTCTTTAGCGTTAACTGACTGAGGGAAAGCGTTCTAGCCGCCTTCTTTCTCGAGCCGTCTACCTCTTCATCACGTAGCTCCTCGCCGAAAGCGCCGAAGCCATGTCCCCCCTCTTCGCGCGGCGTTTTGAATGCCTCTGAATCGGTACCAGCACTCAGGGGTTCGTCATCGTCATGCTCGAAGGCAGACACGGTGGAGTAAGTAGTAGATGCAGTCTCGAGCTTGGGCGAAGTCCGGCATATGAGGTTGAGTCTATGACTCAGCCTCGTCACACGAGCTTCTAACGCTTGCCGCGCGTCTCGCTCAGTATCTACTAGGGCTTTCAGTGTCGTATAATGATCCGCGGTGAGGACTCCGGTATTCTCTCCTAGCAGGGTAGGTAAGCTAGTCGCACCTCGAATTGTCGAATTCGACATAGGGCGTGGAGGCGGCCTCGTCGAAGGGGGCAGTGATCCAATGAATGTGTTCCCGTCCCCGAACGACTCGTTCGACTGCTGTGAGACGCTATATCTCGATGTGTGTTCAACATCCTGCGAAGATGCCTGATACCCTGACGCCTCAGCCACTACCGCGTGCGATGGCGTCGCAAAAGTCGCCGAGTGGGCTATGGATCCTCGAGGAGGCGCTCCTCCGTCAGGGGTGCCAGGTACATAACTGCTAACACCTGGCACAACCTGGAATAATTGAGATAGAAGCTTCTCTAATTTTTGATTGTGCACCTCTAGAGAAACGATACGATCTTCAAGGCTGGCCGCTTGTGTGATCTTCATTCCGACCATCGGGCCGAAGTTGAAGGGCTGCGGCGGCGTCTTCGGCAGAAGCTGCTCGGGAGGATCTGCTGGAGTTTCTGGTTGCGTTCCCGCATCTGTATCCGCAATAACATGATCGTCATTGTTCACGGTCGATGAATTGGGGGATAAAATAGGCTGATTAAAACTCTCTCTCCAATAGCGAATCTCGTCGCTGCGCTTTCGGACCCGAATGTGGCCAACCGCAACATCGTTAAGTTGCGACAGACTCCTCGATCTCCGGCGGTGTGTGCGACTATCACTAGTAATGGCGCGACCGATGTCCTCGGGATCATCATCCCTTGACAAATTACCACCACGTCCGTGAGTGCTGGCTGGCCTAGGAGATAGACCTATTATTTCTCCGTCAAAGTCTTTAATTCTTCCACTTAGGATCCTGTTGGATGATGCGGCTCTCCTTCGAAGTAGCGCGGGATCTACTTGTAGTGAGCTGCGAGCAGTAGTGATTGCCATCATATCATCGGGTCCAATCGAATGCGATCTTAGCGCTCTGTCGTAATCAGTCACCGGTAGCGAAACCGATCGCTTAGGTTCGCTCTCCTTCTGAACTCGGTTTGAAGCTGATGCATCCTAGAAACGCCGCTATTGTTAGTGACTGACACTGTTTGAAAGACGTTGGTAACAAATTGGCAACTATGCTCACATCTTCGCCTGAACCTGTATACCGGCCCTCTGAAATAGACGTCCCGCCCATGCTCTTCTTCTTTCGCCTGAAGAGCCTACCCAGTGTAGACTTGAGCGTTGATCTCTTCCGTTGAGGTGGAGATATGTCCGTGCCGTCGCTGACGGCGGAATATCTAAGAGTAGTAGGACGGGCAGTTCTTTGCTGCCGCGGGCTTGCAGAGGAATTAGAAGCTTGGCTCGGTCCGGAAGGGGTCACAGAATCTGTATTATCCGCCCGTACCACCTCGGAAGGCATGTTCTCAACTGTCGGGGCGGGTTGGTCCTCGGCGCGGGACTCGGGTTGCTCTGGTTTGCCCTCATGAGCCATTCCTTGTCCAGGATGCCTAATAGGGAATTCGTCATCCATCGGCATAGGACCACTAATTCTACCGCGAAGTGAACTCGGATCGGGCTGAGCGGTTTTCGGTCGACCGGCGTTGGTGCTAGGTCTGAAGAGACCCATGATGTCTCTGAAAGCTGGAAAAGCGGGATTTACGAAATGATAATTTTCAGGGTTAATAGCGAACGACTAGAAAGATAGTAGAAATATGGTTGATATTGGGAGTTTACGGCGGCCGGCGATCCATTTCCTGTCTCTCTCTCTTACAATATGGTTCGGTCGAATTCGCAGCTGGTCACTTTGCTTTAGGAAAGAGATCAGTCTCTTGCATCTTACATCGCCAGCAATGCGGCTCGACGGAACGTGTGGACGTGGGCGTCGATATGCGAGTCGAATAGGCGAGAGAGGACCCCCTCCTCGATTGTCACTGGACGAGAGAGTGGCGAGCAAAGACAAACAGAAAGAAGGATAGGTTGTGAGGGTGCGGAGCTAGTTTATGGGATGGGGGATACGACAGGTCCTAAGGCCATTACAGCGCATATTCGAATGCGTTCCTGCGACGGCGGACCATAGTCTCCATAAACTGGTGCATATGTAAGTGAGCGAGTGGGATGGCAAGGTTCCAAAAGCTCTAGGGTGAAGAAGAGCGGATGGGCGGTAAACATATGGTTAAGTCTCGACCGATGAAACGAATCAATGCACATAAACGGCAAGCTCTGAAGGGTTGAGGGTATACTGCAGGTTTACTGCAACAATGTCTAATGAGGTGATCGGCTGTAAGTGGCAGAAGCAGTAGAAACATAAGAAGCTAGGGCCGCAGAGTGACCTTAAAGAGGATTAGGAGATAACCAGGATAGGTCGGGATGACGAAGGACCAGGGCGTTGGAATGCTCTGATATTGGCCCCAGGGGTCCTTGTAGTGGACTGGGTGGACTTGGGGTGAACTGAACCATGCTCGGGCCTTGCATGTGCAGCGTGGTTGAGGGTCTGTGTGTTCATCTGTCCGTGTGTTGGCTGAGATTGTCTCGATGGTCCATGGCGTGTGCGTCTTTGCGGGCATAAGACGAAGGGGCCAGTGGCTGTGACGAGTTTGAGCTCTTTTCTGACATCGTATCGAAGTACTTCGAGTACGTAAACTGTCTCAGATACTAATTGTATCATAAAAAGACCACAGATTCCAAGTTGACAGCAGAGACGTAAGGGTGTATGCAAGTTGACATTTTGGTGTTGTATTAAAAAAGTTCCAAGTTTGTAAACATTTAAGAGAACACTCACTAAGATAACAGATTAAGCGAAAGTTGGATACTATTAACAAGGGAGAGCGGTAGCTTCCTACTAACTACGTAGCTTCCTAGTCTGCTAGCTCATAGAATGTATGTAACTTCCCTGCAGGATGATCGGATAGATGCATACCTACTTGGAATAGGAAGCCACTTGGGTATCATCTACCATATATGGAAAATGTAAGAATATTCAAAGTCAGAATTGGACTAACTTCCAATAGAGCCCCTAGTAGGCTAACGGATTCGACTTCCGGTTGAGGCTCCACGACCGTTTCGTCTTAATAGATACTATATTAATACTTTTATATATGTACACGAACCAAATATCAACCTCAACCCTCATCATTTGAAATTTCCAAATTGTAAATAAACTTATGTCGGTCAACATATAGAATGACCCGAAAACAGGTTCTGAAACAAATACCGGAACAATATATAATCAGTTATAAGTAAACATTATTAATTTGAAGCCATTAGGTAAGTATTAACCACCGGATAGCTTGGCGTAAAATACACGACGTTGCGTATTTCAACGGTCTGGTATCCCCAACATGGGATGTGTGATGTGTAGATGGGTATGTACTTGTCGAATTCGACGTTAAACGGGAATACCTAGTAAAACATCAAGGCGGTTTTCAGCCACGCCATCCTAAACCAAAAAAGTATCATGTTCAAACGGTTTAATAACCAACATACAAAGCGTGAGGGCCATCTATGAGAGAGAAAAAAGAGATAGCTATCATGTTGTCGAGTTTTAGTTCCGAGACCACTCAATTAGCTGCATAGTCTATTGTTATCATAGGTTGCTTAACCTCGACATCAGAGGAATCTGGTCCGATTACCCGCCCAGCTGAACCTCAAGCTTAAAGCACGGAAGACCGTCCTAACTAATAACGAATCTAGCGACCTACCTAGATGCGCTAGAATGGGGCGACATGCTCCATTTTCGTCCCTTTTATTTTGCACCACGTTTTTCTCCGCTCAATTCGTTGACTTATCTATCTCTGATAGACAACCGCCAAGCCTAAATAGGTGTACATAGGTACGGTGAGACGCACATCGATGATCGAAGGAGGGAAGTCTTGATACACCATTACGCGAACCCATGAAAGCACGCCAGGTTTGATCTGCGAGAATATCTGGGGGAACGAAATCCCATCGGCTGGGATGTTCCTTAATACCTACCGGTAAGATCTCCCGAACAAACGTCAATGCAGCAGATGTTGTGTTATTCGACAGTTCGATAGCATCGAAGTTGAGACATCAACGGCTACTATGTATGCTGTTGGCGCTACTGTATCGGATCCATATTTGACAAGACACCGGCACAACGCCTAACGGAGTTCGCGTATTCGTTGGCGCTTCCAGATGTACATAGGACCTCGGTTATCTGTTATTCTGAGCGAGTAAAATCGAAAGAGAATTCGAGAAGCGAGGAGTCGCATATCCAATCCGAATCTCCTAACTCTTGCATCTATGTGCTTGCTGCATTGGACGTTGTCGAACGCTACCACCTACCTTGCATACATGCATGCAGACTATTACGAAGCTAACCAAATCCCAAGAGTCGCAGAATTTCTCCGAACCGCTAACTCATGCAGGTACACCGTCAAACGAGTGTTTTTGGTTACAATGGGGGAGGCTATGCAATGTACGAAGTATGGTATGAACTAACCTGCGAAATATCGAGCTCGCCGGCTTGATCTGCTTGATGTGTGATTGTTGAAGATCAATTTGTTGATATATTATGTTCCCGCCATAACGGTAAATTTGGATATGGAAATCAACTTCTCGTTTTCATTCCTCGGCAACTTCACCAGCCGGAATATTTCAAAGGATAAATTACCGTACACAAGGTTCGTCCCTCTTGTATTAGGTCTAGCCCTGTGGATCACGAACGGTCCGCCCCCGCTACGAAAAAAAGCAATTCTGAAACAACAAGGATATGGATAGGTAAGGATATGGATTCGTACTAACTCAGTTATCGATCCTAGCCTCCATATTCAGAATTCTGCATATCGGTCACGTCGCGTCATCGTCTGATATTTCTTCAGCTCTTTCGAATTCGGACATTGACAGCATGAATTCTGAACTGCTGCATTGAGGACCAACCCGGGGGGACCTTGGTCTTTCCATTCCTTTTGAAGATTCCACCAACCCACCGATATGGTCTTAATATTGCACTCCATGTCCCTTATGTGATGCAAGCCGTCACGTACCCCTTGCTCTAAACAAATATTGTAAATACAATATTATGTGCGCAAAGAGCGTTCGAGGGGCCAAAAGAAAATCTACGATATGCAAGGTAACCTTTCCTCAATAAAAGCCAAACGACAGACACCAACCAGGAAACCTCGACGTAGGTTCGCTGGTTCGGCAAGTATCGTAGAGTCGCATCCGCGAGTTCCAGTAAATACCTACATAAGTACGATTCGCCGTGCTAGAACTTCGGATGAACACCCCTTCAATTCATCAGTCCCAAGGAACCGAATATTAAGGTAGAGTCTGTTCGCCTCGGCCAATTGACCTAGGCCGCACATGTTCGTCACATCTCACGTCTCTATCGAAGCTGAATCGACATAGCGAAGATCGGCATTGTTCTCGAGCCACTCCATCCAGTTGTTGAGAAATTTGCTACCTCTGCTTTCGTTAGAACGGACTTCTAGAAACATATGAAACAACTAAATCGTCTAAGCGTGAGCCGTGGTGGAGACGATATATCCGAAGATGTATCCAGATAAGAGACAGGTATGTCTATTATAGCGAGATACAGTTGGCAAGGGCAAGGGCAGGGGAATAACGATAGTTGGGAGGGTAAATACACAGTAAATAAACATACCGTCGAACAGTCTCCGAATCACCCACGACAACGAGTGACCGTTTGGGTCTCGTCATTGCAACTAGCTTAGTTAGCCTCACTTCCAGTCTCTAATGTAACATTATAATATCGGTGAGTAGATAGGTATTCGTAAACTCACCATTGAGTCGACGCTTTTCACTCAAAAAGCCAACCTCGCCCTCGGAATTGCTCCGTACGAGACTAACGATCACCGCCTCTTTCTCTCGACCTTGGAATCCGTCCACGGAGCCGAGCTCGATCCCGGGAAATGCTTCTTTGAGGGGAGCTAGGAGGCCGAGCTATAAGCAGACCTAGTTAGTGTACCAAATATCAAAGTAAGAGTTACGAAATGAAGTAGGTATCTAGATGGTTAGAAAGTGAATGAAGAGATGTGAAAAACTCACCTGTGCATTGTAAGGCGTAACCACGGCCACATCCTCCGGCCTCACACCAGCGTCGACCAGCTTCTTAACATGTTGCCTCACCAGTGCAGCCTCCATCTCATTGCTCTTGCTCTCGCCAAACAGCGACCTGGCCGTAGCCTTCCTCTTCCCCTTCTCCCCATCTTTATCCTTATCCTTCCCCTTAGCCTCCTTATCTTCCTCCTCCTCGTTCTTCTCCGGATAATCACCGCCCTGGGTATCTATGAAGATCACCGGCTCGTTCGTATCCTCCGTATCTTTGACTTCGTACTCCAGGTCCCTGAGCAGTCTCTCCTTCACCGCGTCCGCAGCCACCAGCTTGCCCTCGTACAGCTCGTCCGACGGGAACCGCATGATCTTCTCGTGCATGCGGTACTGCGTCGTCAGCATCCTCTTGATCCCCGACCCGTGTAGCTTAAGCAGGCGATCGAAGAGCGTAGTCTCCAGACTCGTTCCTTTTATCACGGCCCCTTCCTCCTCCCCTCCCTCCTTTTCAGCCTCCTTGACTCCCTTCGCCTTCGGCTTAGCCTTGGCCTTGGAATTCGTCGACTTGACCGTCGGCGGCAGCTGCAAGTGGTCGCCCGCGCACACGGCCTTCCTCGCGGCGAGCAGCGGGACCCAGCACTGGGCCTCGAGGGCCTGGCTCGCCTCGTCGATGATCACGACGTCGAACGCCTCGTTCTTCAGCTGGAAGCCGCCGGCGCCGTGTAGCGTAGCCAGCACGACCTTGCTGCCGCCGACGAGCGCGCCGACGCACCTGCGCTCGCGCTCGCGGTACTCCTTGCGCAGGTCCTTGAGGTCGGCGTAGATGGCCCTGCGGTCCTTGCCGCTGCGCGCCTTCTTGATGGACGCCTGCTTGGCGTCCATCTCGCCGCGCACGTCCTTGACGATGAGCCCGGCCTCCGAGGTCTGCGTCAGCACGTCGAGCGAGTGGCTCAGCACCGACGGGAGCAGGCGCGCCGGGTGGCCGAGCCGCACGATGGGCACCCGGTGCGGGGACAGCCGCTCGACGATGTTGTCGACGGAGATGTTGGACGGCCCGCACACGAGCACGCGCTGGTTGCGCTTGACGAGCTGCAGGATCAGCTCGATGAGCGTGTGCGTTTTGCCTGTCTGTTGAAGTTAGACTCTGCTCTGCTACCCGACGTCTAAAGTCCAAACCTAGGACGCGAGTGAATCTCAAGCAGTACTCACCCCGGGCGGCCCATGAATGAGCGCGATCTCCCTCGACGCAAGCGCGAACCTAATAGCATCCTTCTGGGAGTCGTTCAGCGTCGGATCGAACCACTCGATCTTGCCCTCCCCGACCTCCTCATCCGCCTTCAAATCCGCCGGCACCAGCGACGGGCTCGTCAGCCCAAACAGCACCCTCATAAAGCTCGAGTACTCGGCCTCGGCCATGTCCCGCATCTTCTCCATCGCCTGGTTCATGCGGCGATAGGTGACATCATCCGCGAGCTTGACCAGCCAAACCCTGCCCGCAAACCCGGCCGCGTCCTCCCTGTCCTCGTCGACCGCGACCGCGATCGCATCCCTCTTGATCCTGGTCACGACGCCCCTCACGCCCTTCCTCTCCAAGTCCTTGACCTCGCGCTTCTTGGCGCTGCCCGCCGGCTGCTCGGCCACCAGCACGATATCGCCGGTGCGGATGCCGTGCTCGGGCAGCTCGTTGCCGGTCGCGGAGTCGGGGCCGAGCTCCAGCACCGTCCTGCCGCCGAAGCCCGTCCGCTGAGATGCTACGGACAGGTTCGTGACGGCGAGACCCGCGCGCTGCAGGGATGAGGGACTGGTGCCGGCGATCAGGCCGCTGGTCTCATGGATCTCGCTCTGCAGTTCGGCGTCCAGGAGCGCGAGCTGGGTCCGGGCGAAGGCCGGGACGTCGACGGATTTCATGGCTGTGGTCGGACAGGACCGTCTTTAGAAATTCAAATTCGACCCAGTTTAATACCTGGTGACGTAGTTAGGTAGGTGTAGGAAATGAGCGTAAGTGTTTGGCTAGGTTTCGTAAGTGAGGTATGTAAGTTGTAAGTTGTGAGTGGTGAAGTCTCGTAGTTTAGTGGAGTCGAGGTTTATGAAGTACAAGAGCTACCGAAATTCGATAATAATTCATGACGCAACTAATTGAATTATTTCATATTCTAATTGTAACATTATTAGATATAATTCAACTATGTAGTTCGTATGAACATCATGCTATTATATATAATCATTATTATTTCGGCCATACATTCCTACCGCTATATAAATCAACTAGATGTGAGGCTCGGAGCTTGTGTAAATAAAACCACAAATAAGCTGACGACTATAATCGCACACGCGACTATCGACACTATCACTATAGTCCCCCTCGACGCAGGGAACTTCCCCTTAATCACCCATTTCTGGCCTTGGTAGTACCTACGATATCCTAACAATAGAATTAAGATCGATATACCTATAAACGTCGCACCCAGAGGCTTGCCTATACGGCGGATGGTTTGGAAGTTAGGATCGTTTTCGTTTTCTATCGAAGTATTTAGACGGAACAATTGAGTGACGGCTATTCCGATAGACGCGAAGGAGAGCGACGTTCGAAGCCAAGCGAGAAATGTCCGTTCTAGTTTCAATCTATTAACTTGCAAACAGACGAAAGCAAGCAAAATAGGGGTAGCAATTAAACATACCCAAGGCCAAATGGTCCCTAGCCACGCTTCCCTTATTCTCCAGTTCTACTGACCACAAGCCACTAAAGCAATATTTTAACCAACTCTTCTCCTCGTCCACATGGTGACCTGCGCCAGTCGTACCGGTCGTACCGTTTGGCGGGGGGTTATCGGTACCCGATTGTTGCGCAGGCCGTCTATTCCTCGGACTGGGCGAAATGCGCGTACTCTGGTAGTTCGGTGTATTATCGCGTGCGCTTGCGATGCTAGTCGTCTCGTTCGGACCGTCGTCGTCGTCGTCGTCGTCGCGTTCCGACAGACGCTGGAAGTTTATGCTCATTCTCGGACTGCGTCCGGAAGCGTGCGAGCCAATCGTGTCGGCGCGTGCTATAGCGGTCTGATCGTGGAAAAGAACCTTTCGTCAGATTTGGAATTGGAGATAGGTAAGGTACGGTATACTCTGGAAGCGAAGCAAGGGTTGGTTGTAAGTAATCTGAGACCACTACCACTACATCTGCAATCGCGTCCTTTATCGGCTAGAAAACCACACGGGCCAAAGAACAAGACCGACTATGATATGCACACGAACCTCGAGAATGCCATTGAGCCTATCGTGGGAAGATAACCTCGACAGCGAGCGGTCTGGTACCGGCGAAGATCCTCGCAAATAGGGAGCAGAGGGTTCCACCGTCTGCATCGGGGACCCGGGGGCCATTGACGGGAGAATTCAGAGAGCGGCCTCGCTCTTCGTTCCCAACCTATTGAATTAAGTGTCCTGTGTCTGGGCGTACGAAAACTCAACCCGATGCCATGCAAGCGCGAAGGTTAATAGACTGGGCATGTTCAAGTTTGGCATTCGATGGTGTTTTGTTAGCTTTGATGAGACAATGATTGGTGCGAATAAGCTTAGGTTCTTTCATAACCGCGCTACGTCATTAGCTCTCGTACTATAACTATATACTACTAGTTATACCTCCAGCTAACTACTCTAAACTATCCACAATGCGACTTCCTAGGTAATGTCAAGTAGGTGCGTAGTGTAATTCACTCACACACTTATATGCGAATTGACCGTAACGAATTATATTTTGTACTCAAGCTTTTAGAAACATATCCTTATTATCTAGAGTCATCCTTCTAACGTACCTAGTGAAAATAGCTATGGTCCTTATTATATGAGTCTACCTAGGTAGTTATTCCAGACATTTTTAATTTAGACAGTGTCCTTGAAACCCAGAGGTTCTATTAGAGTTAGTAAGTTCTCTCGGAGTTGTTTTGTCGCTGTTCTTCTTAGGCCTGACCTCTCTAGAACTCCACAAGACAACGAAGCTATCGTGACAGAAATTCTTAAAGTAAATGGTGAGCTTAATTACCGGACGACAGAAGCCAGGTTTTGAACATCAGACCGGAAGGTTTCTACTAATATCTCGCTTCGACCCGAAGGCAGGAGTTAGAGATGTCCTAATGAATACTTCGGTATGAGCCCCTATCTTGCTAGCCCATTAAGAGTCTTAGGTAATGAGGAAGGTATAGATTAGACCACTAGAGCTTCGTAGGTAGAACTCTATGTCTAACCCTGGGCGAAACAGAGTAACAAGAGCACCAATGCTCGTCGGAGGGAAGGCTAACTTGTCCTTGTTATGTCTACAGCATATCTTAATAGCTGCCTAGAGCATCCAAGACCAATGCGAGATCCAATCACACTGTTACCTGTTCATCTTCTCTGGACGAAGTCTTCAGCTCACGAGTAGCCTATTCTTAGCTGGGGCCTTTTGCCATGCTCTCATGCAATGAGTAACGTGAAGCATCAAGTTATAGCGGTTTAACTCTCCAAAACTTGACAGACATTGGCCTCCGCAGACTATTTCCTCGTAGGTGTCCGCATAAAAGTACGGCTCTAACGACAAGAGGGGAGTAAATTCTCGAATTTAGTCTAGACCATCATAGATCGGTTAGACAAGCTTGCTGGTAAACTGCACGACAGGTCAGCCAATAATCGACATAGTCACACTGACTTCCAAAACCTTCGTTCAGCCCTAAGCAAAGCAGAATATGACCCCCAAGGGACAAACATCGGTCAGTCGTAAGAATCCGGCAGCGAATCCAACCGACCGAGCTGAAAGCGATCTGGCCCTAGCAAATGATAGATCATGCTTGGCTCGTCTCATACCGGCTGACACACGGCGTCTCGCGCGCGATCCGGACACCAGACCACTGACATCACGAAACTAATCCAGAGATCATGGGCGTTTTATCTCTCTACCATCATTCCACCTAACCCCATCCAGCCTGGCCTCTCGTCTCCTTCGGGCAAGCTGACGCAGAAGGGCAAGAACAAGCGGGCCCGGGTACCGTCCTTGCGTCCTGTCTAAGACAGTGTCTCAAAGTTCCCCTCCAAAAAAAGCTTGTCTTTGTCTCTGCCCATCTGTCTTAAGTGGTACTAGGCCAGAAGCCTCGTGGCGTCGACGGCTAAAATAACCTGGGTTATCGGTTCATGTCTTGGATCTTGGGACCCGTCGGCTTGGGGACTTGTGCACGTTTCTCCCGCCCTTTGTGATAAGTCCTACGTGCATAAATAGGTAAGTGGGTACCTAGTTAGGTAGGGGGCGCGATTCACCGAAGTTATAATCTATCGATATCCGGCAGACGAACTTGTCCCGTGCACCCCTAAACCAAGACAGAACGCCGCCTTCGTGTGGATATTATAGGGAATATGTATGGCGTTTTGGGGCCTAAGATGTGATACTCTACATAAGTAGGTACATACCTACCTATGTAGACTGATGGCCTGATGGCGTGACTGGAGAACTAGAGGGGACTGGCGGCTTACGATCTGTCTAACTTATGCTTTCCCGGGCGATCTTTCAGCCCCGAGATTTGGGGGCTTTTGGTATCAGATCGTTGTGGCGTATCTGGGGGCTATTAGCCTCATTTATACCTACTGCTACTTTAGGACGACAGGTAGTGGTTTAGGAACTACATGTGTCGTTCGGGGCTCCTTACGGCCGTTAGGTTGATATTGCTATGGCTTGATGGCTTAGTCAAAGGGTAGATATATCGACCTATTAGGTTTATCGCACTTTACGACGCTCTTCATATGTTAGGCTAGAGCAAGCCATCCAGTTCTGCGACATGATAGCTTCAACTTTTTACTTACGCCCCTTTTTTCTCACCTTGCCTACCTACCCAGTCTACCTACCTAGGTAGGCATACAGATGTTAGAGTAGCTATTCGCTCGTGATACATCGAAAGTATAGCCAGCCCCTTTGTTGCCTAGGTACCTACCTAAGGCAGCTAGGACCATTCTCCTGGAAACTTCTTTCCCCGATGCGGAATTACTGCCGCAGAAATAGGCCGTACGGAGTAATAGAATGTTATTCCTAACTACCTACCTAGGCTTATAAATTTGAAGTATGTAGATACGTCAATAAGATACATCAAGATGATCTCCTCTTATGATAGAAGAACCTTAGGTCTCCATGCTTTGGGTCCAGTACCCGATTTCGTACGTCATAAGAAATAAGCTGACGGCAAGCTATTGAAACAGGTTTCTTTGTCATGGATTATATCCGACTAGTCAGAACTCTATGATGATAGCGAAGAGTGAGATCAGTGGATGTTTCGATATCTGATAGCCTACTATTATCAGTTTCAACACTTGTTGAAACGATCGTAGTTCTGACCACAGTACATACCTCCTGTCTGTCGACCTACGTGTACAGAACGTCCCCCACAACTTAATCTACAGCGGGATGATTGGCAGTAGGACAGGACCGCCGTTGAGCAATTATAGATACGACAGCCTAGCTCATGGTGTAGCACACCGAAAAGCTAGTTTCAACTAAGTAGCCGGCTACGAAAGGCACAATTCCTCGTTACCGTACAATGTACATCTCAGCTACCCGTACGCGAGAATCCAAGATGTAAGAAAATGATGATCACCAAAAAAGAACGACGTCTGGTACGATACGTGATAAGCAGCACATGGAGGAGCATGGCGTCAGCAAATCACTTGCCCGGGGAGTTTCACAGCATCGGAGACATCTCCACGACTAGTTATGATCTGACTTCACGAAAAGAGGAGCAAGAGCTAATATGAAAAATAAGAAATACCGCCTCCTATGCGAGTTTGATAGGTGATTACGCTATATTATACCTCCATTCGGCACATGAATCCTATATAAGTACACTAGGCATGTAGGTAAGCTTAGCAGCTAGGCCGATATCCTCTAGATAGCCTCCATTTTGTCAGAAGTTAAAACCGATAGGTGTCTTGCGCTTACAACGACGCTTAGTTAGCGTAGTATATTGATTAAAAGCACTATAGAGAATGTCTGATGGTGTCCACTATCCTAAGATCTGTCTCGAAGCTGATGTATGGCGCCATCTAATATGATATGAGAATCGGTGGTGGTCTACACGTACCTAAGGTAGGCAAATCTAGCTTCGAATAGGAAAAGTAATTCCTCAACACCATAGCTCGGTGGAAACAGCCAATTCGCCAGATTTCGCCGTCGCGAATTTTAGTCGCGTACGAGGTAAGCAGCCTTGCGGTATAACAGTTGTCGCGGCTGAGATGATTGGATTCCATACGATAATCTCTAACGACTATTCGTGGTACGGCTAGCCACTAAGAAAACGGCGCAGGATTCGATCCAACCTACCATATTCTAAACCGAGCCGTTTATAAGTTGCTATATTTCAAGTTGGATGGATAATAGGTGCTATCGAAAGCGGTGTATGTCAGCGTTGGACTAGTCTACAGCCAATAGATAGGCATCGTCGCATAGAACGCTACGAGTGTTAGATGTTCGGTATATCAAAATAGAGGGTAAGCGCACTAAGCTGTATACGCTATGTGCATAGATAAGTGACTCCATATAGACCGATGATCTTGCGATGGGGTCTAAGGAAGGATTATAGATAATGTTGTGTCAGCGGGCATACATACAATACTGCACATAGTTATAGTAATTCCTCGGAATATTCCTTAGAAATTATCTTACTGGCTGGGCCGTGCCGCATTATAGCTTCATTTCGTTGGATTCGACTCGCATGCATATTCCCTCCGCATCTATTTACTAGATCGGATTTCACGGCTAGGCAAGCCATACCTATACCTGTGCCTGTACCTGTGCCTGTACCTGTACGACCCAAGAAGTTGGGTAGCACGGAAATCCTTTACACGCTTCTAGCCCAAAAAGCGGCGTGATCGAGCTTGACTGTGCCCTTCATGTACGACACAATCAGGAATTCAACTGCGGCAAAGAAGTAGACGAGCATAAGTTTATGTCAAGATTTAGACATTGACATTGACACTGACCGAGCTTGCTTACACCAGAAGTTGAAGGATCGTAGTGCTTAGGCGGGAGAGGCGTTTGACCAGTGAGAATTTCCCGCTCTCACCATGCCTCGGGAAGATCCCGCGATCTCGTCATATCCGTAAGTTAACCCTGACCCTAGCCCTGATGACGGCAGGACCGGCCGCTTTGTACATAGGTAGCGAGCGAGCGAGTGCTGGTTTGCTCGAAATTCGTTAGTAGACATTTGAACACTGACCAGGGTTGCTGCGCCCACCATCTTCATGCAAAGCCGTTTCGACGAAGGGATAGCTACCTCAATTCTCCGAATGCTCTGCAAACCCCACACTTTGGGGGTGACGTCGCTTGATCTAGATGGTTTGATGCTTTTTTTCGATGTCTTCGATGAACTATCTACCTAGGTAGGCAGGCCAGTTTGCTATCAGGATCTTGAAGGATCTCGACGTGGGCGCACTCGGAGATCCCGCCTCGGTCGTATCTAGCGGGGAGAAAAGAGGCACAGCTTCCAAAGTCACTGATGACAGTCCCGAGTGGGACGGTCCATACCTAGGTACATACCTGGAACATACAAGACCCTCGGAGCTGCAAGTTTGTGGCGGGGAGTTGACAGAGGGGAAAAACCCGGCGACGACAGGGCAGGCTGTGAACTCAACACACTTCAAGGTTGTATGCGTTTGTGAAGACTTCCGCATTTGGTGGCCTCGCTTCCGAAACATGTTGGTTCCTGGAAAGCAGGCGTTGCAAATTTTGCCTGGGAATATGCAGCTCGATGCTTCGGAGAAAACAGTTTGCTTCGATATCGAATTCCCCAGCCAATGTAGATAGGTACTTACCTAGGTATTCGATCTAGCTGGCCAACTTGACGTTTCCCCTGCATATACCCTCTAGCTAGGGAGATATGTGTACGCCCTACGCAGATAATGCGGGAGCGCGTCGTCTAGATCTCACAAACTTGACTGAGTATCTCACTGCCCACCTAATCTACCTAGGTAGGTAAATATTATCGTAGGTAAGAAAAAGGATGCTATCAGCAACTGCATTGTACCTTTTACGATGCTTTACTTAGACGGTGTTGTCGTCATCTGTTCGGCCCGTAACACTTAGCAAACTTGCAATAGGAAGGTCATCCAATGTTGGCAACGGTAGACTTAAAAAAACACATTCTCGAGAAGGGACAATTGAGTTTCATCGTTCCTTAACAGACTGCAGATATGGCAGGCATTAATTGATAGATGTGGTTAAGAGAACACGTGGGGTGCAAGTCATTCTGATGATACTCACCACCACTCACCACCAAGAGGTAGCATTGAAGATTATCTAATTCTTCCTTCGAACCAAGTTCAAGAACTGAACTGTCCAATAATCATGTTCGTCTATTCGTTACCAGACTCTAGTGCAACACTTGCCTCTGCGCTCGACCGAAGAAACTTGCTAAGAAGCATGGTATGAACTCTGATGATACGGTAGAATGAAACGTCGACGCACGATTTTCTTTTCGTCACTAACCCCGAGAGAGAGAAATACTAAACTATTTCTCTCCGTAGCTGCATAGCGAAGGCATTGGAGGTCTACACCGTTACATGCGTCAGGTGCACCGCTGGTGTATGTGCTTGTGAGGGTTTTGGCCATTTCGACACCGCATTGAAACATTTGGTGACTGATATCGGCATCCGCCATGATAAACCCCACGAGATAGATCTTCCGGTAACGGTATGCCCGCCACGGGTTCCCGGCCCCACGATGTCAGAAGCTTGTTGCTCGCTTTTGCGTGCCGGAGCCGTTGCGTGGGAGATGACGATCTTCGCTATCCCAGACTTGAACCCTGGCGGCAATTGCCGAGGTTTATGGACTCGCAGGCACGGGAAAGAAAAGAGAGGGTGACGAAAAGGCGGTTGGAAACTCAGACCAAGATCATCGTAAGAAAGATCGACGTATCCGTGAGATGGCGTGGGACAACACGCGTTGCTTTTACATACGTAGGTACATGGACCAGACGGAGTCCCGAGCTTCGGGGTGGGAATAAGTAAGAGGGATATCCACCTGACGCATGAACACTTGTCTGATGCTAGCCTTAAAAGGCGTTCCCTATGCCTTACGAATGTTTTAAATAGAACATCCTTTATAATATCAAAAAGTTTCAACAATATTATTACGCAGACAGCATAGCAACTCTTCGTCTAGCACTGCGTAATAGTTCGGACGGCGTGCTCATTGTTAACTTTGCGGTTCATGCGAGCGGGAGTTGAGAAGTGATAGTCTCGACGGGATACGACATAAGTTACCGCGGTAAGTCCCAAGGGATCCCGGGATCCATCAAGGTGAGATGAGGTGAGAAGGGCTGGGGAGGTTGATGTGTCTTGGAATATTCTATCGTAAATTTTAGAAGTATCCATGCCTATGGCTCTGGGACGATACTATGTAGAAATGGGAATTTACAGGGCTACATAACGTGGTTAGGTAAATTAAACGACAAACATCTGGGAAATGGAGTCCAGTATACTCTCCGAAGTATAAAAAAAATGGATCCCGAATTTCCAAGCGGGTTAAATACTATGCAATGAAAAATGGAGATATTATTATTATTTATATTATTCATTATAATGCTTGTTGAAGTTTAAGCAGCCTTGGAGTTTAGCTATTATGGCGAGATCGCTCACAGACCTCCACGCTTCGTTATGCCTGCCTCGCTTATGGATAACGATAGATCAAGTTATACTAGGTAATAGTGAACTGGTGGTTGGAACAAGTGGGGGTTGAAAGTGACAAGATACGGATACTCAACTGAAACGCAAGAAGTCTTCCAGAAAAAATAACAGCGGAACGTTGCCAATTGGACCGGGTCCTGCATTAGCGGGACTAAATATCGACGGGGAAGATAGGATGAGAAGCCAAATAACCCATGATAACCAATAGTTGTACCTGACACCACTGGGCATCCACGATTACTCACCTGAGATATAGTCGGTACATCCGTTTGGATACTACTTCTCATAGAAAACCTCCGACATTGGTTCTATCGCTAGTGGTATACTAGTAAGACTTAGTACCGAACCTTTTCTTTATTTGTCTCTGTGGAGTACAGACATAAATTTAGTGTAGTGCTTAACATCTCCGTTATGATAAGTGCGCTCTAGTAATGTTCCGCGGATGGCTAGTATCGAGACCTTACAGGCTCACACTAGTGTAGTGGCGGCGACGAGGCAATGAAGGTTCACCTTCAGATCTGTGTGTTGGAGTAATAACGGAGCGGCTCGCATTTGTAAGAACTGGTCTGATACATCCTGACCAGTGACAAGTCGACTATCAGCTTGGCAGATGCTACAATATTGTATCGATAGATTAAGAATTCGTTTATTAGTAACATATTGCTCTTCTCCCGTCGTGCTAAGCCTCAGCTATCATGTGTCAGATACTGTAGTTTGATGTTTAGCATTGCGGTCACGGTTGTATATTTCGAAACAGCATATCATACAATCATCTTAGAGCCTCTCGGCTGCTTGATCATGATCCAATGTTTGGAGATTCACATTAATGCAACGACTATTGTGCCACGGTCTTTCCTTGCATATGATGTGTCGTAGGTCCGAATGAGAAACATCTTCACCTAGGGTGGCCGGCAACGTGCTGAGGATGCCTCGAGGATGCCTTCATGTACCCAGCTTTATCCTATGTACCTACGTAGGCGTGCGATCCGGTATCGATGCTCATTGGTCGAAAATATGCCGGTGAAGAAGCCAAGACCTCGAAAGAATTGACGAGATCTTCCAGAATCACACCTGCTACAGTTCCTTACAGGGCTCCTGGTTCGAAGCTAAACCAAATATGTGCCTCATTTCGAGCTATGTAGCTAGCTTGCAAGTGCGTAGAAGACGTGGAAGCTCTCGGCGTTGCATTGTTACATGGGTGCGCATTTCGTGCTGAAGGGATTCCCTGGCGGCCGTGTTCCTACTATTTTGCGAATCTGGGGGAACAGGTTGGAAGAAACGGAGCTGTTCCTATTTTGGTCCCTGTCGCCGAGTTATCAATTCTGCCAACGGGTGCGGAAGGCGGCTCCTTCTCCAAACGGGCCGTCGTCCATCCAAGGGCTTCCATGTTTTCTAGATACATTCATATCTTAGAACTGTATCTTATGTACCATTTACAGTACATACATACGTAGTAATCATCAGATTGACAACGATATTGTAGTCTGTAGATAAAGAGTTAGGAACGAGTATATCAATCACTTGGCGGTCAAATTGACGAAAGGACCGAACAGCAAGGGAGACTCTTGTATCCCGGATTCGACTGACATTTCGGGGGTCTGTTATCGGAGTGGGACCGCTAGAATGTGAGGCGACAGTCTTCTACGGTATGACTTGACTTGACAGCTCTAGACCTCGCATGATACCTATGTAGTTGACATATGTATATATTGACGTTCTGGCATCGTACGTTCCAGGACGTTGGAACCGGAGGGAATATGTCACGGTGGAGTTTCCGACTTGAAGCGGATCAGCCCACGCCGACGGTACCGTGGACACATCACTCTCATGTAACCCTCGGACAAGCGGTTGGCGATGTGGTTGTTTGTAGAAACTTAGGTGTAGGTAAAGCTCAGCTTCTGAATGGAAATACAAGTATTGCCACTGGCTCTTTTCTCAACCTCCCTCATTACGGTTTTCCTACCTAGATGAGGAAAGGGTAGGTATCGGGATAGCACGGGCCTCTATATACTACTATCACTTGTCAGGTACCACAAGATAATTCTTAGCCTCTCGTCTTGTCGTTGGCAAATTGATGTTCTGGATTGCTTCCGCGCTGTGTACGTGTATTCATGTACTATGTAATATCCAAAATCTCGTCATCGATGCTAGGGAACATTGCGAGCTGTACATATCGGCCTTCAGTGCTGTAGAACCGTCGAAGGACCGCACAAATAGATATCCTGAGGGTTGTAGCCCGCATATTGCATTTTATCCTGCATCTTTATCGAGGTTGGCAATAAGTCGTAGTTGAGTGCTACTTTGGGGCTATTTCATTATCCCGCAACTTCATCTTCATCTTCATCTCTATCAGATGTAGATATGTATTTAAGTATTTAAGCCCCGGATCATTGACCTGCTTGCATACCGACCTGCTATGGCTAACTCTGTACAGTAAGAATGTGCCGATTCTGCATTGTTCCTGCAGGACGAGTGCTGCAGGCACAAAATTGATATGCAAGGTACAGGTCGATGAATAGGCCGAAAGAAGTCGATTGGTGTGGAGAGGACTGCATGTACTTTCCAACAGGCGGTACTTCGCCTGCTTCTGACCTTCATCAACAGGCTACCCTGACGTATCTCGGTTTCCAGCACTGTGGGAGCCGGGTAGCAGGCCGCATAATGGGAGGCAAATTAGCTAGAAGACCTCTCGCTAGGGGTCCTGTCGAGCCGGAAGCCTTCCACGGAACCAGTTATGGGTACGTTCAGGTACCTGGCAAGTCGGAAGTCCCAGTAAACTGCCTAGGCACTTTGGCGGTGGAATGATCGCCTGGCCCTACCTAGCTTATGATAAGCTTCCTGATTTGGGACTCTAGTCCGATAGAAGACCGGTCCACCGCTTAATTAGTAGCATTCATAATAGAGTACTGACAAGATGGGTCAGTATAATGCATGTATACATGCCCTTATGTACCTGCACGTGTACGCGTACAATATGTTAATGCAATGCTAGTTGCATTGGCAAGTGTACTAGTATGCACGGTAAAATAATGAAACAAGTGATGAACGCCGATGAGCGCCCTAATGATACCTAAATAGTCTCTGGACGATAACAGAGTGCACAATACTATGTATGTAATGCAGGTTTGTGCGCCTAAGCATAGCCCCATTGAATCCTCAATGCCTATCAACACCAAGACCAGTTGGAGAAGGCAGAGGGCGGTGGCGCGATAGGCGAGCGTATCACCAATGCTGTAAGTAATGCCGCTTCTAGAGCACGCTAGGCACAGTCACGGCGATCGGACTCGTCTCAACTACCGTGGGCGGCGTGGGCTGCGTAGAAGCCGTTCGGTTTGAGCGACAGCTTCATCATGCCTAATAGTGGAGGAGAGTGTTATCGACTAACAAACAAGAGCGGCGATCTTATGTCTAATGTTGGTGTTGATATTGATATTGATATCGGAGATGGCGTGCTCTAGCAAACTGGCGGAGACGAAAGTTAGGTAGGTACCTTCTGTACAGTAGGTATTCATAGATCGTATGAGATGACTTGATCAACTACACGTGTATGTTTAAGCCGTGAACTGAGAACTACGAACTATTACGGAAGAGGCTTAAAAGAAGAAGTAAAATAATTTAAGTTCTCTTCCCCGGAATTCCGAGCCGTGTGTGGAAGGTGTAAGAGAGGGAGACGGCTTTCGGGTCCAATGAATGCGCTGGAAACTTCCGAAGTTAGCAGGCACGAAAAGAGCAAAAGCATGTCTTCTAGGCTCTAGCAAGTTCTTGCCTTCCTCTATGACCGGATGGATGACGAGTCAAGCAACAGCGATCATCAACGATCATATTGTTGATATTGCTTTTCTTGCAGGTGAGAAAAGAAGCTTATTTCCTTTTCCACATTTTCCCGTTCATCCCGTAAATTGAATCGAACTAGCAAATAACTCTAAATCTTCTAAATCTTCATCACTTGTCACATCTCTTCTCTTATGGTTCATCACGATGGCTATGTTTTATTTATTAATATTTAATCTTACAACTATCGGATATATTATGAACTACTAAATACAGTCGTTCCGACGCTGCAGAAAAAAATGCTTCCATTGTCTTGGTGCGAGAGGTGAACCCATCGGATTCTCAATCACATCTTACTGATGCGGGGTGTAATCTCTTCAACTGTAACAGAATGTACGGCGAGTCTGGCGAATTCAGCTGCAAAACCGCTGTGATATCACAGATCGGGAAGTAAATTCAACATGAGGATAAGCCTACGCCTCTAATCAGCCAACCCCATCTCACCTTTCGTGTGATAGCATCAAAGAGAAATCTGAAGCGCGTGTTCCATAAACAGAAAATATCATGATTCGATGGTTGCCGTAGCATATATGTCTCTAGGCTCTTTTTTTTCTTGGATGAATGGGTTGCATTTTGAGAGCGACTTGATATATAGTGCTTGCATATCAGGAACGCGCGCGTCTTGGAGGATTTCGTCCACTCACACGATGCTTAGGGTCGATCCTATGTTTCCAATTCCAATCGATGCAACCGGTTTTAACAGATAAATTGTGAAAATCTACTTCATCACAAGCTAATCTGTGGTCAATCTGCCAATGCGAGGTCAGCTTAGGCAAAAAACACACATCATTGGCCTTCATTTACTGGAACTATCTTTCTTACTTCGCGCACCATCAGTTGATGTACATACATCCAATACGATATCGATACCGTTGTATTGGGCACACGCTGCCTCTCACTCCATGCTGACCACATACGTTTACTTCACTTAAATGAACTCTTCATTCACTAGTTCACAGCCTATTAATGTGATCCAATCATCGGGAGTTTGTAATTCTTGAAGCCAAGTACGGAAAGGAAGCCCTTCCACTGTACCAATCTTGGTTCTCTTGGGTCTCTTAGCAAAGCCTAGAATCATCATCATGTTGTCGAGAGGGATCCCAGTGGCCAACATCACCGTCATCCTAGATGAACACGGTGAGATTAGTCTGCGCCGTGGTTTGTTTGTTTGGCCTCCGTTTCCTCTTAAGCAGCCAAGACCACGTGAGTCCTCATACCCGGATATCCATTTGGTAGAGTAGAAAGCACATGAGGCATCCGATATGCTGGATACCAAGTTCCCCGCAAACCAATCGATATCCTAGAAGGCTGTCCGGAACTCAGGATACGCGCAAAGTATTTCTCGTGAAAGCGCTGAATGACGAACGTGACCCACAGCGCGACGCCTGGTCGCCCGTACCTGCATTCCATCACGCTGTTCTACTGGACGGCACCATGGGTTGGCGCAGTGTACTCCGCGTCGCGCGAGGGCTGGACGGCCTTCAGCGACTGGCTGTGTAATGTTGCAGCCGAACACAACCACCTACCTACGCACTACGGCGAGAGCTTTGGCAAAAATGGACGAATTATGCAAATTGTGTGGCTCGCTTCCTCCTGTGGTCCAGCGGTCAAACCCACCTATCACAGCTGCCCGTTCATGTATCGTACATACGACGTAGGTATGCATGTTCCAACCATTCAAGAAAATCCTGAAAATTTGTGCAGAGTATCATTCGTACCAGTCGCGACAATCAATTCCTAAAAGGATTCAAGGAAAACCTGCCGAGGTACTACTGTAATGGCTCTATCATAGGCGTCGTTCTATGTACTCATCTGTTCGTTAAGCGCAGGTTTATGCATGAGGTACCCTTAACCCTCTATACATGCTAGGTATACTATGTACACCGCATATCAGTCTGTTTGGGCAATCGACCTCTCGACAGGCACGTGGGAGGAGACTTGGATAATGACGAGTTTGTACAACTGATAATTTCCAACCGGAATAGTTGATAGTTACATATCTATCTACTACAAAGTCGAGATAGAAGAACGAACGTATATCCTGGCTTAGCTTTTGAATGCATACGCTACCTGATGTACCCTCGTTATGTACTCGGGTCTGCATGAGAGCCCGTATCGTATATGGACTATGCTGGGCGATATGCAAGGTGTCGTATGCTTGCGCGTGCGTATAAACCAACGGAGTTTAGAGGTATGCACTATGCAGTAGGTACACAACCAGTCGGACAAGGTTTCTTCTGTCCGTCGAAAAAAAAAAAGAGACAAAGTACCCATCATTACGCGGTACTTCGTCCCTCTTGCTCTCGTCCAGAGTGTTATCCAGATTTAGAATCGCTCGGTGGCTGCGCCCACATAGTACCAGTCGACACAACCCACTCATCTCATGTTTCCATTTTGCCCCAGACATGCAGAAGACAAGGTTGGCCAGTGGCCAGTCGACCCAGGCCATCCAGGAAGACCAGGGCATCTTTAGGCCCCTTGTCAGCTATCCTGAAGTGAGACATACAAGGTCTGTCGCCTTGGGTGGGTGGGGCTCTTTATGGATCCCATTCCACCCAGCAGGCCTTCCAGTGCCTATCGATGGGCTTCTTTTATCTGGTGTCGTTGATCTGGCTGGTCTTCAACTATTTTACATTATCCTCTCAAGGTTCCCTTCAACCACGTTCATTACTCTCTAGCTAGTACGTGATCGACATATCCGTCGTCTTGGAGTGTTCTATTTCTTCTTCATAACCCTATCGGTTCTCTTGTTTCTTCTTGTGACTCGAATTTTTGGAATCGTTCGATCTCGAACTTCCTGCCCTTCATTAACTATACAAACTTGTACCTACCCGCTCCCACAGCCAGTTGCTTGACGATAATACTCGGGGAGTTTCGAAGTCGAGAGCAGGTCCATGTATAACACCAGACAACCACGAGTCACCAGTAACTAAATGGTCTTATGATCCAATATCAAGACCAACGTTCGTTCATTCATACATACACCAAGGAACCGAAACCACCATCATTAGGCCAACCGCCCACCAACGACGCACTGTACAGTACACTTATAAGTATACTTAATTTATAAACGAAAGAGAAGCGGCAACCTCCAGATATTTCGATAGCAACGTAACCGAAGTCGATAACTAGGTCAGTTTATATATCGGGTTGAGAAAGTCAATATCCATAAGACTGACGGGTGGTGTTGGTTAAAGACAACAAAAATGGATCCAACTATGATGGCATCGCAGATGGGACCGGCGCCTTTCTTTTACTACACGCCAGACCCCAACCCAGAAAACCGGCATCACGGGCACTTCAGCCAGCAGCCAGGATTTCAACAGATGCAGCAACATCAGGTATTCCCTGTGGTACCTACGCTACCGTCGACGCCGATTTACTCGAGGCCGAACTCAGCTTGCTCGCAACAGCCATTCCCGAATAAGATGTACAGCAGTGTCCCGAGCAACATAACTCCGATGGCGTCACCTCAGACAACGCAGCGACCGGGTATCTTAGTACAGACTCAACCGTCTAAGTTGATGCTCGAGACTGAGCTTTGCGATAACGATGGCTTCTACTACCCGGCCACGCCTCCCTTGTCAACTTCGGGTAGTTCCATGGGTAGCCCATGTAACTCGAACGACATGTTAGCCACACCGCTCAACCCCATGTTTTCTGGATTAGACGGATGCGAGATGCAGGTGGTGAAGCCGGAAGTCGAGGCCGTACCGGAGAACCTTGAGAATTTGGACTGGGCCAACTGCGGCTCGCCACCTTTAACACCTGGTATGTTCATATTTCTGTTTTCGGATTTAATATTCTTAAACAGAATCCGTTTTATGAAGCGGATAAGAGTTAGTCTCGGAAGAGAAAGGATTCAAGATTCTAAAATTTCTAAAAATAATTGTTTTCGAAGGTGGAAATATCATAAAGTTTCAAAAGTTTCAAGACAAATGGGATTGAAAATTGGAAATTGGCGGGGCATGGATTGAAATTCACCGCCTTATCTCTCACTATCTAAAACTTAAATGTTTTAAACTCATTGGAATTGGGGTCGCTAACTTTATTTTTTTCCTCCTGGGTACAGTTTATCTCCAATCTCAGTCAGGAAATCAGATTCAAATTCAGTCTCCCAACTCCAGTTTTTCAAGCGACCATTTGTCGCCTACGTCCTGCCCTTCATTGTCGCCATCACCATCGCCTTACGCACGATCTGTTACATCGGAGCAAGACGTGGACTCTAGCTTCTGTGACCCTCGGAATTTGACAGTTGGCGGTGTGTCCAACCCCACTTTGGCGCCTGAGTTTTCTGCCCCTGTCGCGTTGGAGGAATTCAGGGGTGACGCTCTTCCAAAACAATCTCTCCCTACCTCCTTCGAATTCAACCCAGAGGTTCACCACGGTCTACCAAATTTCGAGGACATTTCCGACCTTGAATCAGAAGACGACTTCGTCAATCGCCTTGTCAACATCACTGGTCAATCAGGTGCCGACGTTAAGAGGTCACGTTCTGCTACTTGCTCTACTACTTTGTCACTTGGTAACGAGTCGTTCTTCGGTGAGAGTGACTTCGACGCTGAGGATTCCGCTTCCTGTGACGTAACTGGATTTTCCAGTTGTACATCATCAGACCCTGATTCTCACAAGGACAAGAAGTTCAAGAAGTCGAAGAAGGAATCGCGAAAAGCTGCGCCTGTCATGAATGTCGCTGCCGATTCTAGCTCTAATCAGGGTGGTGAGCAATCACAACAACAAGCACACACTGACCCCGAGGAGAGCAACAATGCTGGGTCACCCGAGGGATCAAATGCACAAACTCCGCTACAGAGTGCACCCAATCGCCGAGGCCGTAAGCAATCATTAACCGAGGATCCCAGCAAGACTTTTGTCTGTGAGCTATGCAATCGTCGCTTTCGCCGACAGGAACATCTCAAGCGACACTACCGCTCTCTGCACACGCAAGACAAGCCTTTCGAGTGTCACGAGTGTGGTAAGAAGTTCTCAAGAAGCGACAATTTATCACAACATGCGCGAACTCATGGCAGCGGCGCCATCCTCATGAATCTCATCGATACGAGTGAGGAGGGTCTCGACTTGATGCCACCTGGTGAGACTGATTACGCAAATTTCGGCAAGGTGCTCTTTCAAGTCGCATCCGAGGTTCCCGGTAGTTCCAGCGACCTCTCTTCAGACGAATCTCCTAGTGAGGGTCAGGGCAAGAAGAAGCGCAAGCGATCTGACTAAATCATCATCCGAGTTAATCGAGAAGGATGAAGATCAGACATACCCGTCGGGGATCCACCAGAGAGATCCCTCGGCGTACGCCCCTAATGACATAATGACTTTCACAAACACATTCGACCTAGCCTAGCCAGCTTCATTTACGCGGATCAGGTCACTAGGCCTAGGTAGAGAGGACTACAAAAGTTGCACATTGATTTTCCAGCATCGACTTGTCTTCTTGTACCAATATTGTGACAAAAACAACCCTTTTTCTTCATGACGACATAAAAAATTGCTCACGGGAGCGGCAAGGCAACCTCAAGGGATACAACGGATTGGTGATGAGGCGTCGATCGGGCGGGCATTTTGAAACAATCATACAGAGGCGGATACTTGCCATGGAAAGCAATGCGATACACCTATTTTTACATCTTTATTTATGGCGGCCTATTCTTCTCTACGCTCGTTGTAATCTCTACGGCAGGGCGGAGCAGAGCAGTCGCTCCTCGCTATAGGACACGTTCAGTGAGAGGAGGGGGAGAGAAGAGGAAGAAGAAGAAGAGGGAGGGGAAAGGGAAGCAGTGTGCAAGGAGGCCTTTCACTGAACCCTCTTCGTGTGTCTAATTTCAGTTTATTTGGTTTATTTTTCGAACTTCGTTTATTGCGATTGCTCTGGCGGTGCGGGTCACAAGATGATAGCTTTCAGCATACTCTGTAAAAGATAGGAAATTGATCCAAGCAATGGTTTTGCCGCTGCCAAACAATAACTTTGTCCAAGTTTTTTAATTCTATCATGACCAGTCTTGATTACCTACATCTACATACCTAAGCATCTCCCTATCGTGTACTTCGTATAAGGGCATAGGTACTGGGTATGCAGTTACAACATTGAGTACTAGTATTCGTACGTGATTGCCTTGTCCTTTACTTGCCGGTAAGTATAATAAGGTAGTAACCATGCTGGATGTTACGTCATTCCAATCTACCAGGCAGGTACCTATGTAATTCTCGCCTTATCTAACTAGTAGCTACAGCACCTACATAACCATACCTAACTTTTAGTGTCTCCATTTTCGAACATCTCCAAAAGAACCACCTATACTAAATCGCTAAATCATACTAGAAACGATCGTATTCCTGCCTAACCTTTTAACGGTGTCTGTTTGTGACAGCTAGTCCCTACAAACAGAGCCTTAGCCGCCTCAAGGCTGTTTTCAATCATTCGTAACCCCGCTAAGCAAACGCCGTTTTATGAGCTATCCTCCTCATAATTCGCTTGGTTAGAGTCCTAATTGGAGATATCTATAAGTTCAGATATGCCTAACTACGTCTATACTAGCAGCTGAACGATAGCTCATAGTGCACGAGCACTACTTCAATTATTCTATACTACGGGACAGCTTACCGAGATCAGCTGAGATATACCTAGCGAGAAGAAAAAAAGTGAAAAGTGAAAAGTGAGGCAATTGGCCCTTGGACTTATTGGAACTGTGATGGTTAAGACGAATCCCACCTACCAGAGAACGATCACTCATCCTTAGGCTGTCACACTATTTGGACTCTTTTTATTTCTCCGAAATTTCCAGCTGTCACACATTTTGACAATCACTAAAAGATCCATGGCAACGGGCGATCCTCTAAACGTTGTTGCCCTGGTATCTGGAGGAAAGGATAGCTTCTACTCCATTCTCCACTGTTTGGCCAATGGACATCGCGTCATAGCACTGGCTAATCTCCATCCGCCGCCTGGAGTTGTCAGTACTAGTACACATACTACTGCCAGATCCGAAGATGAAGATGGGCCTAGAGCCGAAGTTGACTGCGCTATTAGCAAAATTGCTGCCATACAGATCTCCCCTAGCGATGATCTAGTTGCCCAACATCAGCACGGCTCGCTCCCAGGACCAAGGGTCGACGATGATAACCAAGATGAAGACGAGATCGACTTGAATAGTTTCATGTACCAGACTGTAGGTCACCAGGTGATACCTCTTTATGCCCAAGCCACAGGGCTGCCTCTATTCCGCCAGGCTATCCTGGGGACTGCGGTAGATAGTGGCATAAGTTACAAAGACCCGGATGATCATCACCAGGAAGAGGACGAGACAGAGTCCTTAGTCCCGCTCCTACGTGCTGTTCTCAAGGCTCATCCGGAGGTTAATGCCCTGTGCACGGGCGCAATACTATCGACGTACCAGCGGACCCGCGTCGAGTCCGTCGCCCTGCGTCTCGGCCTAATTCCGCTGGCGTATCTATGGCAGTTTCCCGAGCTTCCGCTTTCCTCCACTACAACCACCACTTCTGCTTCCCCCACAGCAGCTCCTCTTCAACCTGTAGGTACCGATGGTGCACAGCTACTTCGCGACATGGCTGCCGCGGGGTTGGTGGCACGTGTTGTGAAGGTGGCTAGCGCTGGCCTAGGGGAAGAGTTCCTATGGGAGAATGTGGCTAGCGATACCGGTATATCACGTATCCGCCGTGCACTCCGGCGTTTCGGGGGTGACGGCGGACGGGGTGCCGTGCTCGGCGAGGGAGGTGAGTTTGAGACGCTCGTCGTAGATGGGCCGCCAGCGCTGTTTAAGGGCCGCGTTATTGTACGTGATGATGATAAGAGGGTTGTCCGTGAGGGCGGCGGTAGCGCTTGGTTGAGCATTCGCGAGGCTCAGGTCGAGATGAAACCGGATGCGGATATAGTATCCAAGGCAGAAAAACATGTCCGTATCCCAAGTCTACTTGATCCGACGTTCGAAAACGTCCTCGACTCGTTACTGGATAAGCCCCTGGGATACGATCCTAACTGTATCAGCCAGCACAAAATTTCCTACCCAACTGTCTTTGATCTCCAGCCCCCTAACTCTAGTAGTCAGGATTGGTACTTCGTGGAATGTTCAGGAAACATTGAAGCCCAGACAGCCCAAATTGTGGATGGAATCCGCCAACAACTATACGAACATTCATTGCCGGCAACTGCTATTACCAATTCTATCATCGTGTTGCGGCGAATGGCAGACTTCCCAATTGTCAATAAGATCTACGGGGCGCTATTCAAAGAGCCAAATCCACCGGCCCGAGTTACTATCTCATGTGGCGACCTCTTACTGCCTCAGGGTGCCGATATAACCATTCTCCTCACGGTACAATCTCGGATGAAGCAGGAAGATAGACGCGGCCTACATGTGCAATCTCGGTCGTATTGGGCACCTGCGAACATCGGTCCTTATAGCCAAGCTATCACATATCCACTCCTCGCAATGGACAAAAATAGGGGTGATGATAATAACGCATATTCAGATCCACCCCTCGCAGTATCTATTGCAGGCCAGATACCCTTGGTGCCTGCATCTATGGCTCTACCTGCCGTGCCATCAGACGGCGATGATACTCTCCAACTACAAGTCACTCTAGCGCTACAGCATCTGTGGCGTGTCGGCGCTGAGATGCAGGTCCAATGGTGGAGTAGCGCGGTGGCATACTTCCCGCGCTCGTCTACCACTTCGCACGCGAAACACCGTGCTTCTCTAGCTGCAAGTGCTTGGAGAGCCGCGCATGCGGCGCCATCTTCTGCTTCAAGTGATACAGAAGAGGGACCAGACCTATGGGATCAGAAATACAATCCTTCATATATGACCTATGGCGGCAGCGACGCTGCTACCGCAAGGCCAGGGCTCCCAGAATGGGAGGTATTGAAGGACTTCGACCCTGATGCATATACTGGAATGGGTGTGTCACAAAGACCGCTGCCGTTCGTGTTCTCGGCTGAAGTCGAGGAGCTGCCGCGGTCTGCTGGCGTTGAGTGGCACGCGCATCTGGGATTCGCGAACGTAGGCTTCGGGGATATACGGTTATACTCGGCTCACGGCTCAGATAGGGACAAATATAGGACCCTGCACCACGTCCTTGTTGAGTCGCCTTCCGGAGACATGTTCGTTCAGACTACCGTAGCGTATCAAGACAGCGAGGAAGCCCATCGCTCGATTGGGGAGGCTATAGATGATGCAGCGCTGACTACGCAGAGGGTAGTGCCTCAGATACTAGGTACAGCCAATCGTGGAGAATCGCATGGTGTTGTGGTAAACCCGAAGCTCACGTACGTCAATTCCGAGTCTTTTGATCTTCTCGGAGAGGCAGAGTCTTTGCTAGGGAAGGGAGCGGTTATTCCGTGTAGGTCGCTTTGGGATTGCCAAGCGCGGAAGTTGGATATGGTGGTGATATTAGAGACTAGTTGGAAGAGAATACTTCCGGCAAAGCTAAGTTTCGATAGAGGGTATACGTATTAGGGTCAGAAAAATGAAGAGGCTGGTCAATTGTTTATGCGTATGCCATAAATCGCCGATATCGAATCATTTCGTCACTATATACCGAATTACTTAGGTACCTACATAGATGCGCATCACAGCCCTACGCAGAATATTAGGTATCACCTACATCCTTTCTTTTTACTGCTGTGTCGCAGGTGCCAGCCCCCTCCAGAAATCGCACCGCTCCTGCAAATCCGACGATACGGTCTCCATCATGAAACTCTCCGTCTGGAAAACCAACCTTCTGCCTCCCGCCTCCTCATCACTGGTACCATTGATATTGGTCTCATTAGTCGTCCCCCACGCCTCCCACTCCGGCGCCCCCACCGCGCGTAACGTATTCGGGTCTAAGGTCTTCACAAACGAGATCCAGTAATCCATAACAGGTTTCACGACTCCGGCCGCCGCCCCTGGAGGGTAGTAGCTCGCGGGCCCCCCGCCGACCCCGTTCAAAGCATCCGGCCCATACACCGCCCACGACTCCCATATGTGCGGGACGCCTAGCCCGTTCGCCGTGTTCGACGGGTCGGCTACGTCGTACCGGTACCCCCACATCTGACCGCCGCTCGCGTTTGCGCTCGGGAGCGTGCCGAAAGGCGGGACCGGCGGGCGCGTGTACGACTCCAGGACGTAGTTCGCCGGGCAGATGAACGTGGCTTCCCCGTACGCGGCCGCCGTCGACGGAAACCACGACGCGTGCAAGGGGAGCGGCGCCTGCAGGGCCTGCGGGTACTGCGCTTCGATGGACGTCGTCTGGGCGCCGCTTAGCTTGGGGTAGTTGTTCTGCATGAAGGTGCCGAAGTCGTCGATGCTCGTCGCGTTGGACGCGAACCCCGTGCCCTCGTTCGTCGTCGTGCCCATGATCACCGGGACCGGGACGTACTCCCCCCGCTCGAAGAGCGCGTACGGCAGGTCGCGGAGGAGCGCGCCGTCGACGCACGGCGTCCAGTAGAACAGCGGCAGCGGCGTCGGGAGCCCCGGACGCCCCGGGAACGGCGAGCGCGCGTTGAGCGGCTGCAGGGCGGCGGTGTCGAGGCCCCGGAGACAGGACAGCGGGTCCGGCTGCGAGGCGCAGTCGGTCTGGTTGAGGAGCAGGTCGTACTGCCACTCCAGGTCGCCGAGCGGCGGCTGCCAGGGGAAGAAGACGGACTCGCCGACGCCGCCGACGAACAGGTCGCTGCCGACCTCGTCCCCGCCGTCGCCGTCGTCGCCGCTGGTAGCGTTCCCGTAGCTACCGTAGCTCCCGTAGCTGCCCTCCCCGTGCTCCCCATATGCCATCAGCAGGTGCAGCGCCACGGACCCGGCACCGGCGGAGGTGCCCGTGATCACGACGTGCTCGGGGTCGCCGCCGAACTGCGCGACGTGCTGCCGCACCCACCGCAGCATCGCGATCTGGTCGCGCAGCCCGCCGTTCAGGTCCCCGTCCGCGCGCACGCGCTCCGAGGCCAGGAAGCCCCACAGCCCCACGCGGTAGTTGAAGTTCACGAACACGATGCTGTTGTTCGACTGCGAGAGCAGGTACGTCCCGTTCCAGTTCGCGTTGCTGTTGGTGTTGTAGCCTGGCGTGTGTGGTCAGTTGATTAGCTCGTGAGAAAAAGGGGTGCGGAAAGTGATTTAGGTTTGATGTGTTAGTATTAGTGTAGGTGATGTGTAGGTAGGTTGGTTCGTGAGATATAGCAAAGAGCATACCGCCGCCCTGGATAAATAGCCATACGGGTAACTTGGAGTCTACCGTTGCGTTGGCCGGCGCCCATACATTGGCGTACAGGCAGTCTTCGTCTTGGGCGCTGTTCGGGTACGCTGCGCCGAGGCCTAGACAAATAGGACCGAACTACAATATCAAATATGTTAATTGGTGTATCTCTCCTCTTTCCTTTTCCTTTTCCTTTTCCTTTTCCTTTTCATGCATCTAGGTATTTGATAGCAAAAACACAGAACAATGAGAGGTGGGGATAATAGGGAACAAGAGGAAAATGAATCTAAAGATGTAACATACAGCATTGGCAGCCTGGTCTCCCGAATCTTCCGCCTCCGGCTCGGCCGGCGCCCTCCACCTGCGGTCTCCCGTCGGCGGCGCCGCGTACCGCATCCCGAGATACTGCGCCACGCCGCCCTCGCTGCCGACGAGCGAGCCCTGGTACTGCGCGTAGCCGAGATTCACTCGGGCGTTGCCCGGGCTGGACGGGGTCTATGTCGGTTCTTAGCATTGGTCTTTTTCGTGGAATCCCGCTTGACTATTAGGATTGGGATAACTATGTATAAGAAGGATGGGAGTACCGTCTTGTCGTGTATGACTTTTTCAATAGCCCATTGATGATTCCGTCGAGTGACTAGCACGGCCGAAAGTACCACGACGAGGGTAACTATCACTGTTGCTATGAGAGCATATATATACCACGGCTTTATCCTCTTTCTGGCAGCGTGAATTTTACCCATGGCGACCTCTCGTCGACCCTTGGGAAGGTCTGGCACTTGCTCATCAGCCATAGCAAAAGCGACCGTAATTCAAGTCCCTAGGAATAGTCGACTTTGAAGTCTATCCGAGTACTCCAGCCTTGAAAAGCTGTTCTATACTCTGCCTAGTCGTATAAGCACCGACTGAGCTGCCAACAGGAATGAGTATCTTCCCATACCCAGCCTCGCTTATAAATGTTCATCTACGAGCCGCCAAAGACCGCCTTGCGCGAAGAAAAATGCCTCGGTCCTCAGCAATAAAAGTCAGTCTAGCCTATTCAGCTAAGGAAAAACGCCACATGATTATGGAACATTTGCATGCATGAGTTGCACGACAGTAGTCCTTCTCTGATGTTGGAACGTTACTGGAAAGCCTTAGAGCCTACATATATGTGTCGAGCAGGATGCCTACCTAGATGCCGTAGAAATAAGCCTCCACAATGCTACAGTAGCACCGGGGCAGCGGGGGATTCAGGCAAGCGAGAGGCGCTCGCCGGGGAAATTTGCGTATTTGAGGTCATGATCTTCGGTGATGCGGGAGACAGGCATCCGAGAAGTCACTATGCCGTAACAGGTTTCAAGATACCCTGTTTGGGGTATGTGATGATGGATATGCTCTTAGAGACGGAACAGAAAACGTGAGGAGGGGCAGACGCCTAAACATTTCTCCATCTGATCCAGGATCCGATTCTAAACTGGAAAGGACTTCGGAACCTAGGGACCTGTGAGTGGGAACATTATCTCCTCTCCATGTCAGTAATACAGCTGGTTTCCTTGAAGGCATGTTTGATATGACGAACATTAGACAAGGACTGACCGGGGGAGGTCGAATAGGATCGATGGAACAATGTCGATCACTTCACCGTCACTGAAGGAATCTAGGAATCTAGGAAGCCAGCCCACTTGTTCGAGCCGCTGAAGATCCATGAATTTCAAACATCACCCACTTCACATATTTCATTAAACATTAAAGGCAAGCAAGTGAAATGAAGAAAGTATTCATCATATACGCGTATTGATCTAGAAAACAATCAAGTAGTGATACCTCAATGAGAACCTCCCTCTTTACTCCAAGGCTCTCTGCTCGCATCCTCCTTCCAGCTCGACGTCAGTTTAGTTAGAATAGACACAACTCGGCGAAAACCAGCCCGGATTAAAACGATGCAAATGTCCATTCCAAACCATGAACCAAAAAAAATAAACCGTAACGCCCTAGTCATTCAAAGGATTCGTGTGGGAAGGTCGGTCGGTGTGAACGAATACAAGTAACCAAGGTAGCCAGCTGGGCCACCTCTTCGAAGAGGAATCATCGAAGACAAATGCGAAGAGAGAAGAAGTCGGATCTATTATGCTTGATCGAGGAAATCCATGTACCTCTTATTGATACCAAACGCCAAGCGCATATGCAAAGAACCGTGATTCGGTCGTCATAGTCGTCATCGTGAAAATAGCTGCCCGCAGGGATTTAATTATCGTTGGATATACCATGAGATATTGCAGCATTAATCGGAACAGTCATTGATAGTCAATTTGGCGGCCGTAAAACCTCATCATTCTATAACGCGGAAATCTTGCGCCCTGAATTGGCACTGGAGTTGGCACCGATGCTACCGACCCGGCCGCTGGTCTTTCGCACGCCCATTGAATCTTTGTTCCGGGCCGATTCGGTTGATCGCTTGCTGCCTCTGATCTTGGTCATCACGCCAGAAGCGCTCGCCGCGCGTGTTGGCGAACCGGTGACATGGTCTACGATGGTCTTCGGACGACCGTGACCGACGTTTTCGGTGTCATTGGATGCGTCGTTGTCGATCACCTGATATATTGTCGTAGTCGTGCTTTGACTGACGGATCTGATCGTTTCGCTACAGCCTGGCGTGCGAGATGCCTTACGGTGAGATCGCATGCGCAAGAGTATTTCCTCCTCCGATTCCACGCTATCGTTAGATCGCCTGTGAGTGGAGGCGGCCTCTTTGTTCTTCTCGGCGGCTTGTTGTTCCTCCTCAACCGTAGGATGATGGGCAGAATTCCGGTGGTAGGGATGGTGACGGTCTACACGACTAGTCTTTCGAGGCTGACCTGGTGTTGGTGCAGGTAGGTAGTCTTCTTGCACACCGGCATTGCGGCGTTCATTATCCATCTCGCCTAGAGGCGTGCGGTTAGACGGGCTTCGGCTTGGGGGAGTTGAGGCTTGAGCGCTTCGGTTTAAATTGGCCTTCTGCATTGCTCGGATAGGTGTGCTAGGCGGTACGTTCGCAGTAAGCTCCTTTCTCAACTTCCTCTCTAGCCTCTCCTCAATCCACCATTCCCGGAAGACCCCTTGGTTGATATGTAGCCAATGTTGCTGAGGACCTACAACCATACCCGGACGCATGAATCGCATGAAGGAAATGATCTCGTTCGCCGTGAAACCATGGCGGTAGATCAGATATGCTCCAATCAAGCATCCAGTTCTTCCAAGACCGGCTTTGCAGTGGACCGCAATTCCCTTCTTTTTGACCGTGATCGTCTCGTGGGCAAGCTTGATGAATTTTCGGACAGTACTCAACGGTGGGCAAGTACCGTCCTCGAATATCATGTCAAGATGTTGTATCCCTAACGCCTCAAAGTAGGACGGAGAGTAAAGAGGTGAGTTAAGACGCACGACCAAGCCGATGTTACGTTCAGTGAAGTGTCTTAATACGTTCTTAAACGGTTGTGGGAGGGTTGGGTGAGCATCTACAGCAGACATGGTCTTGGGCAACGAAGCATATAATTCCGAAGACTCCGTGATTCGTGTCGCCGGAGTACTCTGCGGAGAGGCGAATGCCAGGAAATTAGGAGTAATCCAATTGAAGTCGCCATGCTCGACTCGTTCGAACCTTTCGTACTCGTCAAGGTCAAAGTTGTCCAAGACACAGCAGCCTTCTTCCTTGGCTTTCCAAACACCATAGACTATATCCTGAACAGTGATACCATAGTCGGCTTGACTGTAACCAGCATCGCGGAAAGGCATCAGAGGCGGATCGACCTGGGCGATAGGCGCTAGGGCCAAGTGAGGTGGCCAGGACTGGATCAATACCATGTAACACGCTAGTAAACAAGCGGCATTTGCTCGACCTGTCCGAAATTGTCAGCAAGTGTCATAAATGTCTGAATGTCGGTGAACCTACTTCTTGGGTCTGCACGGCTATAAAATACAATTGGCCTGTGTTGGTTTTCCTTGGCACCAAGCACATCGTGGAAGTGTAGGGCAAAGCGGTAGAGATGACCAATGTGAAGCGGGCCAAAATCGTGGTGGAATGCGTTATAGAGGAGAGTGTCGTCGACAGTGAAGTAGTACGGCGGGAATCGCTCGGACTTAGCTGGAGCTGGCGCAGGGCCGTCAACTGCTCTTTGTGACCGCTTCCTTGGTGATTGAGTTGGTGGTTCATGATACGGGAAGACGGTGTCGGCATTAGGAGGGTGAAGGTAGGATGCTAGGTATAAGCGGTCTGCAATTGTTAGCAATGTAACTGGGAATGCTTCCGAATTAAGTAGTAAGGATGGATGTAGGGAGTTATGAGAGATGCCAGTAGACATTGAGCATCTCAGCTTATTTTGCGTCATTGGGAGGCGCAAGGTAGTCAAAGGACATAACAAACAAATGGGATAATGGGATTAGGATGATGATTGAGGGTAAGGCGAATATGAAGGTGAAAATTATTAAGCTATTATCGACACCGTCGACGAAAAGGACGGTGAAGGTAAAACAAAAAGACATACCTGGAATATACTCAATGACCTGACCCGAGTTAGAACTCCTTGAAGAAGGCGGCATCTTGGCGACTATTGCTATTGCTATTGAATATTCTTGCTTCTACTTCTATTGCCTTGTCGCTACTCGTTCAATGTTCCTTTGAAGACGCTGTCGGGACTCGGAAGAGTTGAGGAAGTTTCAATAGCTCTGCATAAACAAGGAGCAGGCCTTATGTAATATGGACTTGACAGTCGAAACTTCAGGTTTATCGTATACGTTATACTAGGTACCTAGAAGGATCGACTGGCGATGTCCGGATAAAGAGAGCAATGGATAGATATGAATAGAATAAGTAACGATTTCATTCATGCATTAACAATCTATTGAATGTCAAACGTAAAGCGTAGTTGTAGAAGTAGACGATGCGAGTAACAGAAAGAGAAGAGTAAGGGGTAGTAATAGAGTAATAGAGGATAGGATTTGAAAGTTAAAATGTTGTAGATCATCAAAACATGAAGCCTTTTTCAAGGAGACGATGTTTTTTTGTATCAGATGCCTTATTATTATTTTCTTGTTTGATTGTTATTGTTGGGGTAGGAAGGCAGGGAAGGAAAGCAAAGAAAGCAAAGGCCATAGCGCTCTCATTTGACATTTTACCTATTTTGGTTAAGTGCATGACCTATATCCCTGTCATGTTTACGGGTCCTGCCGTTGCTTAGCAACCGTTAGATCCATACGAAATAGGCATAGGTGGCTGAAACCTTGGACCTCATAAGCCTCAGCTGAATTCCAACCGTTCTTTCAAGGTGGCTCCTATCCAGTCAACCTTATCTTATCGTTACTCGAAGGCTCGGAATAAAAAAGACCTGGTTCCATACGATTTACCCCTCCCTTGTCTTCCGTCCCCCGCAGAGGCTCTGGGTTGAAACCGTGGAACCTCAATATTTCTTTCATTACGCAATCCACATTCCGATCTATTTTGACCAACTATTTACATGCGATCGAATCCAAACATACACAACTCACTTACGAAAAGGCAATGACTATCATGGCGGCAACAAAAGATATACAATTCCCTTGCATGTTGTACGTCAGCGTTTGCAGCCACATACACACACACACACACCCGACAATCATGCTAATACTGTTTGTTTCTTAGAACTATTGAGGTGCCATTCCCGACATCGCGGCTGGCATCTATCGCTCTCAAGACATTGCAAGTTGATAAAGAATTATCCCCATTAGTGCAGCGGACTTTCTCTATTGGAAGCTCAAATGAGGGTACCGCCAATGGAGATGTAGAAGGAACCATATTACGAACTGAGTATAAAGCTACGACGAATAGGATGCTTCGTGTAGCTGTCAACTCCTTCATGGATAGTCTAAATCTAGTACTTGAAGTCATGCAAGAACTCGATACGGATGTCCTAGCTACAAAAGATACCACAGCATGAGTTGAATCAAAGGGAGTCTACTTCAAGGTTAAGTGTCTCTTCAACTAGATAGTACCTAGTCTCCGAGGACTACGGCACATGCCACGAGACTGGTCTATAGCTACCTACTACGTAGTGGAATGGATGGAATGCCAAACAATGATATGTGAGTATCAGAGTGAACACAGATGACAAAATGAGAGCACGTCACTAATTTTTATCACAAGTATATTCTGGGATCTGACCTAACCACATAGAAAGACACTGAATTATTTTCAACGCAATTTTTTATTGGTTATGGGGCGTAATACTATCTAGAAAAACTCCTAAAACTCCTTACTCCTGTCATTCCAAATTCCCGGGTTATCCTCAAATTTCCGTTACCTATTCATCCATGCCCTCCTAACTATGAAACATCCACGTTTACTGGATGTCGACTTTGTGGACTTGAGTCCACTCCTTCTCGGTCTTAGGAACGGTCACGATGAGAATGCCGTTCTCCATCTTAGCAGTGATGCCGACGCCGTCAACATCCTCCTTCTCATTGCTTCCGAGAGGTGGTAGCTTGATGCTTCTCTCGAACATGCCGATCTTCCTCTCGCTGGAAGTTAAGGACTTGATGAATTCCTCGTCGCCCGGGCGGTAGACGACTCCTGCGATGTTCACCTTTTCTCCGTCCCAGTTGACTGAGATGTCCTCCTTCTTCGCGCCTGGAAGCGACACGTGGAGGATATACGCCTTCTCCGTGTTGAAGACGTCGACGGGCGGGGTGAAAGCGTTGTCCTGCTGCTCCCCGTGTTCACCCGAGAGGCCGTCGCGAGCTTGATCCATGTAATCTCTGAACGCCGCCGCGAACGGGTGGCCGGCAAGAGCATGCATTACAGGCCGGAAGTCCCAGGGGCCGTTGTAGCTCGGTGGTGGTGGTCCATGTCGACCTCCTCCCCTGCGTCCGTACCGACCACCTCGTCCTCGCTGAGGACCACCAAAGCCACCAAAGCCGTGCGGGGGGCCGTGAGGGAAAGGTGGGGGAGGCGGGTGGTGAGGAGCACCGGCCGGTGGTGGCGGTGGGGGAGGATGAGGGAAGCCTCCCGGAGGAGGCGGAGGCGGAGGGTGAGCCTCGCTGTTGACCGACTCGTCTGGAGTGTTTCTCATGGTTTCGGGAGCGCTCTCCATTCCATCGTCTTCCTCGTTGTCATCTCCTTCCCTGTCGGATCTAGGAACGTCTTGATAATTCTGAAAGCTATTCCTGCCGCGTCTACCGTGCCTGCCCTGCCATCCGTGACCCCAGGGCTCGGCCCAGCGAGCCCCGTCGTGACCGGGCCACATGTTATTGGCTTGACCAGGGCCAAAAGGAAACCCGTGGCCGAAGTTGGCCCCAAGGTTGGCGTGGTCGACGCCAGCGCCAGCTGTCATAGAGGCATGCGGACCAAACGATTGCATGTACTCCCAGAAAGGAGGCGGTTGATTGTTGTTATTGTTGTTGTTGGTGTTTGCCATGTTGAATACTTAGTATATGTGTGATGATCTGATGATCTGGTGATTGTGTAAGAGTTTGTTGTTTGTGAAGAAAATAAGTTAGATTGTATGTTCTATCTAGTTTTTATATACATTCGCATGCCGTACCTGACAAGAGGCAAACTCAAGGCTGCAAACAGGGGTGCGTAACGGTTGTCGTGTGATGGCAAATGACTAACGCAACACCGAAGCCTCTACGACGCAGCTTAATACAAGCTCGAACAGGGCAGAACACTTTGGAAGATGCTGCCTAGCTGTGTCGATAATGTGGTATGGGCGATCTAGAGGGCCGCCACGCGTCCCTACACACTAAATCAAACGATCGAGTGTACGGAGAAACGTTATGATTGGCCAAACATTCAAGATCCGAACCCCGACCGGGGTAGTGCGAGACGCGGTCGATATCCGAGCACCGAGCTCTTTAGTTCTGAATCACAAGGTAAGAGTCATCATCATGATGCTGTAGTAGGCTGGTAGGCTGGCAGGCAACCGGTGGGATTCGTGGTTATTGGTTACGGCGCCGCGTTGGATTTTCGCCTCCGAGTGGAGACAATGGTCTTGCCTCGCATCCGAAGTTTTGAGTTCGCGACCGATCTCAGATGAATAAAGCCGTAAGTGGCGTTTCTTGGCTTTGAGGCTTAAATTACCTATTCTACCTTCTTCTCTATCTGTCTAGATGTATTCATGATTGAAATGGTAAAGAGCGATGAAATGCGATGAGGTTATCGCTCTTTCCGAGATCAGATTTACCTACACCACTGGGCAGCTACACTCTACACTTGCCTTCATACAATACCTAGATAGTAAGTAGTTGAAGTGGTCAATGCTTTCTAACAACTTATGCGCTGCTGGAAATCTGTAGTCTCTTCTTCTTCTTCTCCTATTAATTAGCATCAAATTGGAATCCAAGCCAAGCCAAATAACCTTTATTAACTGTTTAGAATATGAAGTCGGATTTTTTATATTTCTGAATTAACTAATTCCTTTTCCGATTTAGATTAACCATATTAATATTACTTGATGATGAAGAGGTCATATCCTTGAGTCTTTTACGCCACTTAAATCGCCCTGATCGCCCCCATACGCAGCCGCCAGTACATACCCGAAGACAATAAATAGAAAGCAACGACAAGAAAACGGGAGTATCCCATTGACCGGTGCAGTGCTACAATTGCTACAATATACTAAAAATAGCTAAAAGTACAAAAACCCACAGGCCATACAGTGGAATATTACAAAGATATTACACGTGACTTTTTTAAAAGAGCTTGGCCTATGCGTTAGATTACATTATAATTTGATCACATAACTTACACTTAAATAACTTATTCTTTTCGCACTCGGAAAGATATTTATTTACATTTAAAAATAACTTAAAGCTTTGCAAATTGATTAAAAAATGTTGCATTTATTTTGAGCCATTACTCGTTAAGTAATATTAGATAATAAAAAGTATCTAATTTAGCGATTTATCAAGTCACGTGGGAAAAGTAGCTTAGCGCAACTTGATCCGTATGAAATATTTTATCTAACTGTGGGCTTTAGATTTTGCTGTATCTTAAGCTATTTTTAGTAAATTGTAGCAATTGTAGCACTGCACCGGTCAATGGGATAGATGAACTGACCATTGCTCCACAAATTAAAGGATCCACACCTTACCATTGCAGGGGTTTTTTGGTGAAGGCACTTCACCTGACTTGACCACTGTAAAGCTCAATCAACCATTGTAAAGCCTTAGCCAATCAGCTCTTGTAATAAAGCCTTAGTGGAGCTGCCCCAGCTGCCAAACTGCTAAACTGCCCTAGCTGCCAACTGCCCCAGCTGCCAACTGCCCCAGCTTCCAAGCTGTAAAGTTGTAAAGCTGCAAAGCTGTATTAGAAGCTGTAAAGCTGTATTAGAGGCTGTAAAGCTGTAAGGGCCTTTTATAAAGCTGTAAATGGTGGTGTAAGTGGTGGTGTAAGTGGTAATTATAATGTGTTTTTGAAGGGTATCAAGTACTCATCGAATATTCATCAAGTACTCATTATTATTATTTACCTTTAATTAATGCTAATAAATACTCAGAGAGTACTCGATAAGTACTCATTTTTGATATTATTTACTCATAATAAAAGAGTAATGAGTACTTAATGAGTACTCTTTGAGTATTTATTAGTATTATTTGATTATAATAAATATATCAAGTACTTACTGAGTACTTGATGAGTACTCATCGAGTACTTAATACCCTTCAAAAACACGTTATAATACCACTTATACCGCCACTTACACCAACACTTACACCACTACTTACAGCTTTATAGAAGGTCCTTACAGCTTTATAGAAGGTCCTTACAGCTTTATAGAAGGCTTTTACAGCTTTACAGCCTCTAATACAACTTTACAGCTTTACAATGGTTAGTTGAGTGCTTTTTTTACAGTGGTTGATTGAGCTTTACAGTGGTCAAGTCAGGTGAAGTGCCTTCACCAAAAAACCCCTGCAATGGTAAGGTGTGGATCCTTTAATTTGTGGAGCAATGGTCAGTTCATCTATATTCCCCAAGAAAACGGGTATTTACATAGGTGGGTATCAATAGCCTCACTTGACACCTCTAATTCATGTGTAACCAATTCGAAATAGGAAGATAACTAGGTTGATCAGTTAAGTTGAAACTTCATATGTGTATTCGATTCTCACCATTCCCAAACCCAACAGCCCTACGGGCAATTGTCATTTTAATGGTGGGATGCTAGCATGGCGGGGCTTCCCGTGAACGTTATTATTTATAACGTGAAGGTTCGGCTGATTCCCATGCGACGGGAAGGATTTTCTACAGCCGTGCATAGTGCATGCACAATGCACATCTGATCATGCTCATCGCATATGCTATGCGATTGGGAAGTCTGGATCAATAACCGCTTGAGCTAGGTCCCATGTCCCAGTTACGATGGGATAGATATGGATCCCCTTACTCAATGAGTGATGGTGGGAATATCCTCTAAAAAACCCCTGTCACGCTTTAGGGTCTTCTGGGTTCTTACCTAAAGACTAAAGTTATGGACCTCACTGTTGCGCGCTACGATAATTATCATTCGTGCCTAATGTCGAGGCGACAAGACAGAGTACAAGATAAGTATCTTTGCATTCTCGTCATATCAGAGGAGACGAAATAACTCGTGCTTGACAACTAAGCAATTATAGGGCTCTCGAGTCTCGAGTTATTCGTTGGTCGCTCGAGCGCTATCATGGAAAACCGGCAAAGCCAGCCAGCCAGGGAAATACGCTCATTCATGTGAGGGAGCCAGTATAATTCGCGTACTACACCAGACATTGGGCTGATTGGGCGCTTGGAAATGCCATCTGCTTCACCCATATTTCCCTATTCTTTAAGCGCCTGCTTATAAGTGACCAATCATCTAGCCTGTCTTCCAACCCGCCAAGCTTGATGAGCCCACCAAACCTGCGGACAAGGTTGCTTGCCCCCAGATCCCCCTCCATAGCCGTGTGGTCGCATATCATAGACCTCTTCGAATCCATATTGTCCTTTCTTGAACTTGTTTCACCTGTTCGTATCTGTATTGCCTGTGTCGTGTATCCTATTATTTCCATCTTGTTGGTCGAATTCGTCAGCTTCAGCTTCACAACTTTACTCAAAAGCCAATCATCGTAACCCCTCACTTAGTTGCGATAAGGTCATCTCGTCGCATACATCGTCAAGGTCTAGCTGTCGCGAAGTGCCTATAAATAACTTTTTGTTGTCTTTCCCTGCGTCATCCCGCGTCTATTGCTAGAACCTTTGCGCCTGTCAGTTGCCTTACGGTCCGCGTACGGCAGAGTACGTGAAACAGGATGGATCGACACGGAAGGCCTGATGAGGAGATGTTCCTCAGCAAGCCTACCGAGGATTGCGACAGCCCTACCGTCGAGCCTCTGAGGATATTCCATCCCCAGAGCCCCAAGCCTGCCTCCGATAAAGCTTCGGGGAGATACAAATATCCCGCGCCGGCATCTTCCCAGCCGAGTTTTCCGCTGCCGCCGGGCGCTTCGAGCTCTGCTGCGCCTCTGCCGTACCCTGATGACGACGATCACCGGATAGCTCAGCCCGTTGCCCAGTCGAACCGACCTCCCTACCCAGCCGACCAGCGTCGGCCATCTGGTAACAAGCTTTACATAAGTCCTGTGAGCTCTGTACACTCGGATAACCTCAACGACACAACCCCGCGGTTAGATACAAGTCCTATCGAGAAGAAGGGACCTGGTCTTGCAGAAAGACGAGGAGCCGGTCCTAAGCCTTTTCCGGGAGCGCTTAGTCCTGCTAGCCCTCCAGGAGAAGACGGTGGCCTTTTTGCGAAACCTCTCGGCAACCAATCAAAGCCGGTTCCTGCTGCTTCTAGCACATCTTTTCCCGATTATCATCAGAAGCCCTACTATCCCCCGCCTAGAGGGAGCTCTGCGACTCCGGGCTCAAGCTCGAACAGCAATGCGCGACCTCAGGTGAATGAGGACAGCTACCTCAAGATGCCTACAGATAGTGGGGTGAATCGTTTCGCCTCCACAGCCTCAACATCAACTACAAGAGCAAGCCGAGGGTCTCCTCCTCCGCCGGAGACTCCTATCGTCGAGCCGGGTAACATCCCAGGAGGAGGTATCGAGGCAAGATATGCGGCCGCAGGAATATCCGGAACCGCAACACTGACCAGTCTCCAAAGTTCGGCGGCGACCCAACGATTGGCGCAATATGGGCAACACCCAGCTACTCAACAGACACCCCGCCCCTGGACACCGACGGAGTCTCCTGAACAACAACCACATGGGCCTCCTACGGTTTACCAAGGAGCAAATCCTGTCGCAAGCCCTACTGCATCGGCGTTTGGTGCCCAGGCAGCGCGGCCGTCGAACATTAACACAAGCGCAAATGCTAACAACAATAACCCCAATGGTAATGGCAATGGTGGGCCCGCTCTTCAGATCAGCGTGTTGGAACAAGACTTCCAGCGAATGCAGATGTCGCCTAGTCCTCCGCCAGCATATTCGAGTATCAGCAATGGAAGCTCTTCAGCATACCCCAACGAGAAGCAACGGCCGGCCCAGCCGAGTTCAAGCTCAACACCGGCGCTAGCCCAAGCAGCCCAGTCGTCATCTGCCGCATCACCACCAAAGAAGCAAGCCGAGATAGCAGCTGGACTCGCATCCCCGGCCTTGCAGCATCCCGGACATCCAGCGTTCGCCAATGATCCGAGGCCCGAGAGTCAACAAATTGGCCAGCAAGTTCAGGCTCAAGTGGTTACCCACACTCCCTCTCCATTCCAAGGCCAAGGCCCTACTTCGCCACCGCCACTACCGGAGGGTTGGATTGCACATCTTGACCAGAATTCCGGTCAGTACTATTATATCCATCTAGCTACACAGGCCACGCAATGGGAGTTCCCCAAGGGACCTAACCCTATTCACCATGAAACCGCGCCTCTATCTCCCACGGCATCAACTTATGGCAACCCTCTCGGTTCGCCGATGTTCGGCAAACAAAGCGCGATGGCCTCACCCATGTTCCCGCCGCAGACTCCTGGCTATGCCGAGAGTATCATGAGCGTCGCGACGGCTACACCGACCGCTGCTGGCTTTACAGGGCCTCCCGGTGTTGGCGTGGACATGTACAAGGTACAGCCAACGAACGGTGTCTATTTCGGTCCCTATTTGAGGTATACGAATATGGACATCGAGAAGGGAATGTGGCTAGGAAGTATCCTTATAGTCACGGATGCTCCTCAGCCGCCCACGATCCATATCCATATCAGTACCGATTTATCACCAAATCCCCGCCAGCTAACAGCACGTTCTATCTACACGCATCAAAGGTGGCAATTCTTCAAATATGATGTTGAGTTGCCCATGGGTGAAAGTGGTACGGAAAGGTGGACTTACGCCGTCACATCGCACCTCGGCTGCACTCGATACGAGTTTGTGATCGCAGGCCGAAGCGAGACGGCCTGGCGTTTTATCGCGCATTCCGGAAACGACTTCGCTGCAAGCACGAACCAAAACGAGCGTAGTAAGCTCGGTGGGCTTGGTTTTATGTGGAAAGATGTGCTACAGAAGAACGTTGACTGTGGCGGTTTCCACGTCCAGCTTGGCCTAGGTGACCAGATCTACGGAGACCGACTATGGAAAGAGGTTCCACTCCTAAAACAATGGTTGGCTATGCAGGGTAAGGAGAATAGGAAGAATGCTTCGTGGACGGCGCGTCACGAGGAAGACGTGTCGCACGCCTACTTCCACTTCTATACTAGCCACTTCGACCAGCCGTTCCTCCGTGAGGCGTTTGCTCAGATTCCTCACGTCTGCCAGATCGATGACCATGACATGTAAGTCTCCAACTATAAACATAGCGTGAGTTTCATATTTATAGGATTTTATGCTGACTAGTCCTCTAGCTTTGATGGCTATGGGTCCTATCCCGATTACATGCAGAACTCGCAAATGTTCAAGAATATCGGTCGGATAGCCGTGGACATGTACTTGCTTTTCCAGCACCATACCACAATAGAGGTACTCCGCAACGTCAGCCATGACTTAGACCTATTCACCGTAACAGGCCAAGGTTGGCACTTCGTCAAGTATCTCGGCCCCGCCGTGGTCGTGGTTGGCGTCGATCTCCGGTCGGAGAGAACGCAAAACCGCGTGCTCGCAGGCCCGACATACCAGGGCCTGTTCCCTAAGATAGCCATGCTACCACCCAGCGTACAGCACTGCCTCTGGATGCTATCAGTGCCCCTCGTTTACCCGCGGCTGGACACCGTAGAAAGCCTAGCCAACACGTTCGCGACAGGCAAGAAAGCAGTCAACATGTCGTACAACGTGTTAGGCAAAGTCACGAGCTCGGTAGCGGGAATCGTCGGCGGTAAGGAAATGGTCGCGCAAGGCTTCAACCAAGTCAAGAAGGCCGTTGGAAAGTCCGGGCTCATGGGCAATGTGGTCAACCAGTTCGGCGACCTAGATATCAGCGAGATTTTGAAGGACATGTGGACACACGACAGCAAAGACCTCGAGCGGACGTACCTGATCCGCACACTGCAGGGCATCTCGCACCAGAAGGGCTTGCGCATGACGTTCTTGTCTGGAGGTACGTCGATTTTCTCTCATACCCTCCCCCTAAACCTCACTCCCTTGCCCCGTCCTTGTCTTACCCTCTTTAAAATATACCACCACTAACACCCAAGCCCCAGACGTCAACGCCGCCGGCGCCGGCCTCGTGCACGACCCCGCGCACCCCAGTGACCACAAGACCATGTTCCAGGTGATCACGTCGCCCATCGTGGCGGCGCCCGCGGCGCAGTACATCCTGAAGATGCTGCACAACAACCGCGCGCACTACATCCCGGCCAACGGCCAGCGGTCGGCGAACAACGAGGTCAGCGACACCAAGGAGGACATGATGGAGATCTTCCACACGGACGCGTCCGGCGCCCCGCGCGAGCTCAAGAAGCTCATGGGCCGCCGCAACTACGTCGCCGTCGTCGCCTTCGACCCCGACGCCGTCCCGTCCACCCCCTACGGCCCGAACGCCGCCGCCGCCCAGCACGCCGGCGGGCTGAATCGCCTCAGCTTGGCGGTGGATTTCGTGGTCCAGGGCGACGGCGCGTTTACCGCGCCAACGAAGTACGGCCCGGTTATTGTGCCGCACCTTGAGTTTGGGCGGTGATGACTGGATTTAGAGTAGGTGTGTGCTTTGGCGGGGTTGGGTGTCTACGAGTGGTGCATGAGGAGGGGATGTTCGGTTCTACGTGCGCATTGAAGCAAGCCTGGAAGTTCGTGTTTTGACTCCTTAGATAGGGTATACCTTATATATCTAGGTAGGTAGGAGGTAGTCATGCCTGAATGATGAAAGTCAAATTTATGAAAATAATTTGCATTACTTGACCCTCAGCTTTGAAGCCTTTGAGATATGACACATGTGGTATAAATTCTTGTCTATTATGATTCGAAAATCCGTATCTAGGTAGGTACGAATCAATATAGAACAAGCCGAATAGCGGTCTGTATTTTTGTTTATTGTTTACGTTTTTTTTATTCGAGATATTTTTTTAAGACGAATCTTTACGCAGCTAGACATAAATGACATTTCTAAACCCACTAAGTGGCTAAGCGCTCTACTTCTTTCAGGCTTTTCCTTTCTTCAGTTCCGTTTATCTGCAGGCGCAATAATCATCTAGTCTTGGTCAGATCTAGTACCCAGGCTTTTTACTCCCGTCTTATGAAACCCCGTTTTCTTTTCTTTTCTTCTCTTCTCTTCTCATAATTCGAAGTTCGGTTTCAGTTCTAAGGCCGGCTTGCTGTGTTCGTAAGAACCTATAAATACCTAGTACCTATAGATCGAAGGTTTCCTTGATCTGCTTCAGGCAGTCCTCGGGGTTCTTGACGGAGTGCCCTATGGTGCGGGGGTCGACGTAGATCTCGTAGTCGTTGCCGCCCTTGGCGGTCTTGTCGCCGAAGAAGTGGACGGTCGTGTACTGGATTCCGCCGGGCTTCTTGGCTTCGTCCTCTAGGTGCTTTAGGCAGTACGTCTTGTCCCAGCCTGTGGGGAAGACGTCGAAGGAGATCTGGCCACCGATGGAGAAGCTGCGTTGGATTTCACATGTTAAATCTCTCCCCTATTTATTTTGTTTTTTCCCCATAGGATCTAAATTCAGGGGGGGGGGGGGGGGGGGGGGGGGGAAAAGTCAAACCCAAACGCCCAAAAAAAAACAACAAAACCCCCCCCAGGGGGAAAGGGATGGTGTTATAAACGGGGGTG
>MU405290.1:146006-175800 GCA_022836615.1 Annulohypoxylon bovei var. microspora
CGCCCCCCCCCCCCCCCCCCCCCCCCCCCCCCCCCGGCGCCCGGCCGACCCAGATGTCCAAACTTCTCCCTCATCTTCCCGACCATGGTCTCACGGATCTTGTTCTTCACGTCGTAGGCCTGGTAGTCGTTTCGCTCTTGCGTGCTAGCATTACGGCCAATGGGCGAAACGTTGATCATGCCGTTGCGGAACTCAATGAAGGTACCGCGCTTGATGGGGATGTCCAGATCCGCGATGTAGTGCAGGATCCATTTCGCCAGCTCCTTGTAACTGTCCTCGCCGATCCACTTGATGAAGCTGTTGGAGGGAAGCTCCTGGCCCAGCTTGAAGGCCGTCAACCCGTTCTCGCTGAAGCAGAAGTCGAACATGGACGTCACGGGCCTGTCGCCGGTGCCCAGCTGCTCTTGTTGCTTGACTAGGTTCGACCCGCCCACGTATCCGATCGCCACTTTTTGCCGTAGCCTCTGGAGCGTCTGGAGCATCTCGGGAGAGACGGGGAGGCGCGCGGGGGTGAGGGTCTCGTCGACGTCGAAGAGCACAATGGTGTTTTTCATCGGGCGGTCCTCTAGAGGAGGGTAGGGGGGAACGGCGGCGTCCATGATGTCTGTAATTTCTTTTTTCTATTTTTTCCCCTGTAATTTTTCTTTTCTTTCTTTTCGATAGTGAGCGAGCGAGTACCTAACACTATGTTAGGTAGGTATGTTATAATTCAGAACGCGTGGCCTCTAGTAGAGAAATTATTAAGTGGTGTTTTCATCAAAAAGTCAATGGCTGCGTGCGCCTCGATATAATAAAAGACTCGGACCCCTGGAAATGGTGGGGGGAGGGGCTGAGGGGTAATTCGTGTTAGTGAAGGCGGTCAAGGAATAGGGCAGATAGGGGGGACGTCCATGCACCAATTGAAGCTCGATCTGGCCCACATGCTCCACGCTAGCCCGAATACGTGGTACGTACTTAAATAGGGGTGACATTTCGAATGTGATGACTGTGATATTTAATATTCTTAATAAAAGGCTACCTAGGCATATATGAAACAGCAATATTTGACATAATTTGTCAAGAAGTCCTTCAGCTCAAGCTTAGGTGGAAGCCCGAGCCATCTTACTGCGTCTTCCCGCTGTTCCTTTGTTAACACCTCCTGTCTAAAGAACTTGAAAAAGCTCTAAGAAATGTAAGTCAAATTCACGCCAAAGTAACCTGCAAAGTTGGTAAATAGAATTCTCTAGCTCACGGTTCCGTTATTTATTTTTCAATTTAAAACATCTAATAAGGCCTGTAGTGGCCTGTTGTCCGAATTTGTAGATATTTCACGGAGAGCGTTGGCGAGAGGCTAAGGAGTAAAAGGTTAACAAAATGAAAAATTGCCGTAATGATTATCAACTCTGCTTCGCAAATCAGATAATAGGCTTGTATGATTTAGAGATAAAAAAGGTCATGATATAGCAGTCTCGAGTCAGCTTTTGTATTGCTCTATCTAGTAGGTAGGTATTTGCGGCAGGTATCACAACTTACCTATAATCCAGGCCTCCTTATCTGCTTTGTGGTGCGGATGACACGTCGGGAGCAATGATGACGGTCTCAGTATACATCTACACTGAGGAACATATGATTTTCAACCCCCTTTTTTTATTGAATTATTTCTCGTGAATTATATTCATTGTGATTCCCGCCTACCCCTTTCTCCCTCTCTTTTTATCTTTTTTTATCTTTTTTTCCATTTTTTCTAAAAATGGAAATAAGACCATATTTCTCCTAGTCCGCGTAGCCCGGACAGCAGGTTTACCGCTCCTTCTCTTTTCCCTTTCCTTTGCCTTTCCCCTTTTCGGTCACCTTCTCCTTTCCTTTTCCCTTCCCCTTTCTCACTTCCACCACCTCCACTTCCTCCTCCCCTTCACCCGCCTCGGCCGCCGCCGCCTCCGCCTCCTGTATAAGCCGCTTCTTCTCCAGCTCATCTGCTTGGACAAGCAGTTCCTTGTCCATCTGATCCAAGGGGCCCGGCGGTTTAATCTTGCCAGACTCGACCAAATCCCGAATATTAAACCCATTCCCACGCGTCTCCTTGTCTTTCTTCTTAAGAGCCTCCCACCATCTCTGCTCTTTCCTCTCCCTCATGAAGTCAGGCGGAAACATGTCTTCCGGATCTAAATCCATTTCTTTTACTTCCTCCTTCTCTTTCTCCTTCACCTTCTCCTTCTCCTTGCCCTTTTCCTTCTCTTTCTCTCTTTCTCTCTTTCTCTCCTTCTCCCTTTCCTTCTCCCTTTCCTCCTCTCTTTCCTTTCTCCATTCCATTTCCCTCTCTCTTACCCACTCCCTGTCTATTTCTCTCTCCTTTTTCGTTTCCTCGTCTATTTCTTCCGGCTTGTCCTCCTTCCACGGGAGGAAGGGCAGCTCCGTCTTCTTGGACCTGACGGTCTTTTCCGCGAGGGGCTTATTGGCGTCCTCGCGGGCCTGGGTAGCCGCTGCTGCCTGTCGTTCATACCACCTGTCCCGTTTTTTCCCCATCTCGTGCTATTCTTGTAGTCCACTCTGCTAGGAGGAGGTGAGAGTAAATATTGTAAATTAGTAGGGAGGTGCGTTTGAAAAGTGATAGGTTTTGGAGGGGATATGGGGCGTGCTGATATGAAGGGAAAGCAGTCTCCGGACGAATGCTTGGTTATGTTTTATACCCGGCAAATGCTGTACGCTGTTACTATTGAGTGAATATATATATCTGCTGTGATGACTGTGCGATATGCTGGCGTGGCCCTTCCAATATTATGGCTGTTGTAATCAAGGTAATGTCAACCGAAAGTGTGTCCAGGTAACCTAGAGGAGTCATTCTACGTCCACGTAGGACAATGATAAGTAGATATTCTTGAGTCCGTCCCTACGCGAAAATGAGCGGCGGGATAAACAAGGTGTATCGCTAGCCATCCTACGAGACAAAGCACCGCCCAGTACACAACGTCGCTCTCTGCAATGTTCCACCATGACAAAACCGTACATCTAAAGGGCGGACATGATATCTATTTAGACAGATTGCCTTTCGAATTAGGATCGCACCAAACTAATCTATAACGCCTTGCTAAGCTCAAATCGTTTCAATTTTTTTTCAATCGTAAAAGCAGTAGAACTATTTCGTAATCTCGTCTTCGTCTTCGTCGCGCAACGCACTTAGGCTATGTCCTGCCACGCTCCCGTTATCTCGATGGCCAAATTTACAACCGTGCTAACAGACCAAAGCCCTATTAAACTCCAGCCAATCTTTCTGTTCAAGATCCACTTGTTCATTGGTACAACTGCAAGCAGCGCAAGGAGTGTGAAAAGTAAAGTTATGGCAGAAATCATCAATGTCCCGCTGACTTGTATGTGGTATGGCAGATAGATAATCGGCTCTTCGGGGTGCTTTATTTTCCTGTTCTTTGCTGCGTTTATTGTTTGGTATGCGCCCCCGAGGCCAATGCCGAGTAGTATGTTCAACAAGGGGCCACCGAAACAGGCAGATCTACACCGGGTTAGCTAAGTTGTATCAACACAATGTCTATTCTGGGAATTATGACGTACAAAGCCATCACTGGGTAACCTAGTCGAGCGACAGTTACATCCGCAACTAGGTCTCCCACTGAATTGCCAACTGCAAAAATAGTAAGGCCCAGTATTGCTTCTGATATGTCCAGTATGACCCCAAGTGCTTTGAGCACCCCAACTACTTCACCAGCAATAGTCGAGATCCACGCGATCGCTATGCAGAATCCTAGAAAGCAGAATAAGAAATGGTACTTAGGCCGATGATCGGGAGACGTCGTCAAGAGTATGAAGCCAAATATCACTAGGGAGCAAGCAAGTGAAATCAACAACGCTTTCAATAGAACAGCGATAGGTTGATCAAGATCCTCTGCCACGTTTACCCAAACGATAAGCACGCAAAATATCGGACCAGTGAAAACTTGGAGTATCAATAACCAGCGGTTCCATCCGTGTTCTTCGTCGCTCAGCGTTGAGCTGTCTGGTCCAGGTTCTGAAGCAGGTTTTGATATTTGTACATCTGAAGGGATAAAGATCGGTATTGCTTGAGGTTGATCTGGCCCTTGCGCATCGTTGATTTGTGCATCGTTGGGCGCATTCAAAGAAATGAAACTAGCATGGCTAGGCGAACGACTGCGACTAGATGCTCTGGATCTTGTGCGCCGTCTGTACCGCTGCCATTCCGTTTCGGGTTGAATAGAGAATCCTGGCTCGAAGGACACTGGTGCTACCGTATTCTCTACTTGGTTTGAGGCTAGTTGTTCTACAATACTCCCTTCCGTGTCATCATCTGGTGTCTCAGTCTCCACCACAGGCAACGTAATGACCAGCAGAAATATGCTGGGCACGGATATTACGCTAACAAATTTATCCCAGATGTTTTTACTCTTCCAGCCTTGTAGAGTAGGAAATAGAGTATAAAATATGGTTTGTGGTGGAGGTAATAACTGGTAAGGCCACCATCTGATAGGTTTCGAATTTCTGTGTTCAACTAGATCGCGGAGAGACGCGTTTCGCTCTTCAATAGAGGGCGGTAGCATTAGGTGAGGAAGTTGTTGAGAATTGTCCATGACAAAGGGTGATTCTGTGAATGCAGGGAATGGCGATAATGATGGCGAAGACCTTTCAGTCTCACGAGGGGGACTAGGAATGCGGAGACGATGCAATTGTGGTGAGGACTTCCGGGATAAATCCTCTGAAGTTGAACTCTCCGCATGATGTCCGCCCAAAAGATCGTTGGGCGGAGGAGCCAACTTCCCCCCTATAGTGTGCGGGCTAGGAGCTCTACCTCTATCCTCTGACGACTCTTGAGGGGCAAGATCAACATCAACAGTTATTGGGACGGCTCCGGACGACCGCGAGCGATTTCTAACCACGACAGAAGCATCCTTAACGTCCTGGATCGTTTGTACGCTTTTGTTCCCCCGAATGATAGCGTGTCCTGCTTGTAGAAGATCGACAGAAGTGCTACGACCATGGTGTATTGGTCGCATTCGGAGGTTCCCTTCTTCTTGTAGTGATGATAGCACTGACCTGAATTCGAGTGCGCCAACTAGACTAGGCCGAATTGGGGTGATGGTCGTCGTGTTACTTCTCCTTCCGCGCGGGCGATTCACTCGCATGCTACTCGCTACCTCCGCAGCGACATGCTGACTACGACCATCATCATCGTCATCAGGGGAGCCGACCTCAATCCTAGGCCCTCGCTCTAGAGCACTAATATCAGAACCGCTCCTCCATGAGGTACGACGTTCCGCCGGCGGGATGTCGTCGTCATCCGGGTCGTCTCTATAGGGCTCCAACTCGTCATTCCCATGATCGTTCGCGGATGCATAGAAGTGACCACGAGATTGGGCCTCCTTAGCTCGCCGTGCTTTTCTCCTCTTGACAACGGTATGCCAGCTAACGACTACAATGACGTAGAATATATAGAAAGCGATCATGGCGGAACATTCCCACAGATGTAAGTATCCGTCAGCCAAGAAGCCCATGGCGAAGCTAACAGCTGCTATAAAAAAGCATATGTCTCGCACAAAGGTCTTCCTGGATACTCTAAATTCGCGTACCAGGGCCATAGAGCCAGCAACGACGGATGTGATGAAACCCGCGGCACCAATCAGCTCGCCGACGGCCATGCTCCCACTATTGGAGCTCATGGCGGCAAATGTACTGAATACATCGGGCGAGCCATTTCCGAAGGCCAAGAAAGTGACTCCAGCAAGACTCTCACTCAAACCAAGGATAGTTGCAATGGTACTGAGGTTGACGCTGAAAAAGTCACTAGCAGCTATTCCGATAGTGGTGAATAGCAGGCCTAGCCAGAGGACCAGCACAATGAAGGCAACTGGTTGTGCGCGCTTGAGGTCGCAATAGTAGAATGTTAAGTATTCTATAATGCCTGCTTCGTCATCTTTACAATTGCGCCTCACAAAGGCACACTTGTCTTGAGAGTCGTGAACTGAGCGACAGTCTTCACCAGATCGTGGAAATAGAGATGGTGATTCTGCTGATGAGACTGCTGGACCACGAACGAATATACTATATGTGGCGAGGAGGGTAATAATGAATATCGTCGTATAAAATGGCCGAGAGCTCAACCCTCCCTTCCTCCAAGATAAGGTAGTAGGCATTGTGGCTTGGCCGGGGTTGGTTGCGTTTAAAACACCATAACTAGGAGGGAATAGGGGATTGGATTATTATTTAAATAAATTTGATGAAATTGACAATTGATAAGATGAATTGGATTCTAGAAACGAGCGAAAAGATGGTAATTAATGAATCCTCTCCGGATGGATGGTAATGATAGAATGATAGTTGAGTTAGGTATTAGGGTATTTCTTGGGTATTTCTTAGGAGGTGGTATTGATGATGTGGTGAGCTCAAGTTTGGTTCAAAGGCCAATCAATTGCCTAGAAGGTACCCTGTCGATACCACTCAAGTACATCTCCCTACGTCCCATTGACGTGGACGACAGAAGGTACCCCGGACATTACATGTGTATGTCTTGTAACTTAAGCTAGTGCGTCAGATCCTTCCCAGACCGCTGGATTTCAAGGCATTGACATTGACAAGTAAGTGCAGATGGGCTGCCTCAAACAGATTTTGTGACGTTGACATCAAGATTTTTCCAAAGCTGTACGCGCCGTGACTTGGCAAATGTTAAAATAAAATACTTAGTAGATTCTTGGAAACTTTAAGAGGGTGTTTGAAGAAATGTTTAAAAAAAAAAAAGTGATCCGGTTGATCTTGCTCTTAATGCCCATGGATAGGTACCCAGGTAGGTAGATACCAGTATGTACTCGGAGAGGAAGTTCCGACCAGGTACCGCACGTGTATTTCGCCAAGAAAGGCTAGGTAAGCGTTAATTATCTAGCTTCCAATTGGAGCTGCTGGAGTCACGCCACATGCGGGTTGGAACTCCTTCGCCACTACTTCGTGGATGTGGCGCAGCACTGGAGATTTGGGAGACTTGCAGAAACTCAGCTTCTATCTCCCCGCCAAAACCCCAATTTTGAACTAAAGGGGTTTAGTGTTATTTGTCATTGTTTACTTGCGCAAAGTTGAAGTTCATCCCGCACACACACAAACCACACAAACTCCGAGTCGGCAACGCGACATACACAAATTTGCGACCTGCATCTCGGCCCAATCCACAAACAACCCAACTACATGCGCATCCAGAACAATCAAAGATGCCTCGAGTAGCCCAGGTTCCTCGCGCCAGCGTCAGCAGTCGAACAACAACTGGTTCTTCCGGATCTCCTTTCAAATCTCCCTTAAAGTAAGTTACTTATTTACACTGGTCGTCTTGGTTGTTACGGCATCCCCTAGCAACCAAAAAGGCTCACTACCGAAAATAGGATCCCTCTGAACGACGACGCACGAGAGAGAAAAGGGCGACTTCATTCAAGGCGAGCCCTTCACGAAAGACAGATTAACGACCTGCAGGCGGCTGCGGCGACGCCTGCGAAGAAGAGGCTGGCGGATATTGATAATGGGTCTCCCCGCTCGAATCCGCGCACGCCGCGGCGCGTTGGGGATGACGACGATGACGTCTATGTATCCGGCACCAACACCGGCGTGACGCCTATGAAGCGCATGCCTATCTTGGCCAATTTCGAAGAATGGATGAAGATGGCTACCGACAATAAGATCAATGCCACGAACTCATGGAATTTCGCCCTCATTGACTACTTCCATGATATGTCATTACTGAAAGACGGAGATGGTGTCAATTTCCAGAGAGCCAGTTGTACACTGGACGGTTGTGTCAAGATTTATACTAGCAGAGTTGATAGTGTAGCCACAGAGACGGGCAAGCTCCTTAGCGGTCTTGCGGACAGTAATTCCAAAAAGAAGGACAGAGGCGACGCAGATGGCGAGGAAAGCGAAGAAGAAGTCGACGAGGATGGGAACGTAATTAAGAAGAAAACAAAGAAGAGAGTGGGTTTATTCAATTTGGATTTATTACAAGAAAATACTAATTATTCTTCTTATAGCAACGATCTTCGGAAACAACCCTCGTACCATCTTTTGCTTCCCTACAGCTCAAGAAGTTCGAACTTGAATTCGGAGTGGATCCGTTATTCAAGAAAGCTTCAGCAGATTTCGATGAAGGCGGCGCCAAAGGTCTTCTACTAAACCACCTTATGATCGATGGTCAAGGTCGCATTGTATTCGATAGTAGTGATGACGCCAATGACGCTTCCGCGAAAGGTAGCAAGCCCCGACGGAGAGAAGATGCCGCCGCAGACGAAGATGACGAAGAAGCAGACGATCAATCAGAGGCAACTATCACAGAGGAGCAACATACGCAGGAAGATGATGACATAGAAATCGACATCGGTGCTCTTGGCTCTAGATTCTTCCCGGACCTTAGCAGGTTAGACGAACAAGATATCTGCCCGTCACTAAAGACCTTCGAACTCGGCAATCCGTCAGGCTCTATGGAATTACCATTCCTACGTGCTTCAGAGGATGACAACGATGACGAGGACCTCAGTAAAAACAGTGTTGGTGACAAGTCTGGCATGTTCATCGATGAGGATAACCCAGCTGGCTTTGATGATATGACCGCTATGGGAGGTTTCGATATTGCCGAGGTCGCGTTCGGCGAGGGCGGTGAGGCATGGGCACGGGAAGCTGCGCTAGAACCTCAGATGCGACCTTATAATGTTGGCGCTGATGATGGCATGCCTGGGGTAGACGGTGCTGACGGCGTTGAGGACGATAACGGGGACTACATCATCTCTATGAATCGCGCTAAAAATGGAGATAAGATGCACGAAGATATCCTGGGCTACTTCGACCAAGCTCTTCAGAAGAATTGGGCCGGCCCGGAACACTGGAGAATACGAAAAATCAAGGATGCCAATAAGCCAGAAACGGCTACTCGCCAGCGAAAGGAAAAGGAGCCTTTTGAGATAGACTTCAAGTCTTCACTGGACCAAAAGCTAGGCGAGGCTATATTCACCCAAGCAGCAAGCAACTCCGCCATATCCATGCCCAAGAAAGACTGGAAGTCCAAGACCCGAAACCTACTCCCCGACGACAAGCACTTCAACTCGACACAGCTACTCAGCCTTTTCTTGAAGCCTAAGGCCCGCATGAGCCGTCGCAACCGCTTCGGCAACAAGGGCGGCTTATTCGGGAGCGGCGGCGGCCAGGACAACAACAACAACGTGGCGGCGGGTGAGATGGACGAGGCCTTCTGGGCGCAGAGGGAGCCGCAGCAGAACGCGGAGCAGGATACGGTCCTGCCCACGGGCGACTACGACGCGAATTTCTTCGATGACGAGATGCCGCTGCCCGGCGGTGGTATGCTAGATGACGATGACGATGAGTTCGCCGACGCAAGAGATCACTTTTCGCCTGGCGCCGACGTCCCCGTCACCCAGGACATCGGCATCACGGGCATGCTGGACAACGGCATGACGACCGGCGGATTCGGAACACAGTTGGTCACGTCGACGCGAAGACTACGGCCTGAGTATGTGCAATACGCGCGCGTGGCGAAGAAGGTGGACGTCCGCCGGCTGAAGGAGGAGCTGTGGAAGGGAATAGGATTCCCCGAGACTCCGGTTGTAAGTCACATTCCCTCTCTATTTCTATGTCTACTAAGGTCTGATCTAACACACCACAGGATCCCAACCGTTCGAGACTCCCCACACCCCCGACGGACTCGGACAAGCCTAAGGAGGAGCCGACGCTCAAATTCACGGACGTCATGAACGACCTGCAGGCGGTGTACCCCAAGGCGGTCATGGACGACATCTCGACGAGTTTCTGCTTCATCTGCCTGCTGCACCTGGCCAACGAGAAGGGCCTCGCCATCGACAACACCCCCGAGCTGCTGGAGCTGGAGATCCGGAAGGATTGGTCGGCCGAGGTTACCGAGGAGTGATCCCCGTATATTATACGTGGATAGGGGCTCGCTCGTCTATTTCTTCATTCATTTGTTCAATCGTTACTTAGGTAATGAAAGTGGTTTGAAGGATTGGGGGCGGCAGGAGCAGGGAAGAGGAATGTTCACGTGATATGACGATTAGGGCGGGAAGGCAAGCAAGCAACGTTTTGTGTGATGGTTATGCTTATGATGGCGGCTCCGTGGTCGGCGTACCACTTGCTTTACTGCTAGGTTACGGGATGAATGAGCAGTATGCGTATGGATCGTTAGGTGCAATACTTATTACGTGCCTATCTATTCCCTTTTCCATTTACGATTTTGTGTTTGTGCTGCGCCGTAGTTTTCGTGAGCCGAGTTGTACTTATTATAGAAAGGTGAAGATCAGTGCGGGCGAATTCAGGGGTCCGCCACGCCAGGAACACGCCAAGATCGATGAGGCGTAAATCTTGCATTGGTTTAGACAGCTGTGGCAAATTATGATATATTTGATCTAGCTTCCTCATCGCCTTTCTCTATGCGTAATCCTCGTGGCGCTTACGATAATCCCATTCAGCCAACATCGCCAAGTAGGTAGATCGGTATAATTAAAGCACCGTGCAGCCCATGACACGTACATAAGACGTGCCTAAAAAGCCTCGAAGATCATGATTTCACCGAAGGCTGGAACGTTCGCGCCCTTATGTCCGTAAATACATGAAGTAAGCCCCAGACACCTCTCAACGCCGGGAATTTTGGGTTCTTTCTTGTAAAAGCAACACCTAACAGCGATTCCTAGAAAACCCCTGTATATAAAAAGACCTGTAGTGATAGTAAATAGTAGTAGTAATCACATCTTATCGTGCAGCAACAACGGCAATGTCAAAATGTGGGAACCCTCCTTTTCGTAAACCAGTCGCTTTAGATCTCACAGAAGTAGAGAAAATGGGTATTTTAGATAAAATAGATTCGTAGTCTTTGCAGCAGTGCTGTATCGCGCTCTCTCTCTCAGGGATAAAAATAAGACGCAAGCCTGTAGAGTCCGGATGATAACTGCCAAAATGATCGCATTTAAGAGTCATGTCGTGTTGCAATTTCCAAACGCTCGTTCCCCCCCTAGTAGATACCTGTCATAAATGTAGAGATCTCGTTAAATTCCATGCTCCGCGTACCCTCAATATGCAAACGTGATTAGTGTAGAATCCCACGAGAAAAAAGTAAGGGGGTTCAGAGCAATGAGTTGTACCCGCTTTACCGCCGATCAACGATTTGCCGATCGACGATTTCTCGCGCTCTAAGAAGAGCACTAATCCCATCAAGGCCATTATCATTCGGACTGCCGAGCTTCGAAGTATGAGAAAATTTTGATTCTGCTGTTACGCCGAAAATAGTCTCATTCTGAAGACTCGGAATTGAATATTTCGGAACATTTTGTCCCGGGTGATATCCTGTTACAAGTTTTAGTTGTGTAAAGTCAAATGTTCCAGGGGTAGGCATACCATTGCCGCTTAGTTGGTCACCAGGGGGACGGCTAGACTGTGACTGAGGTATCGGGAGCTGCGATTGTGGGGCTGAAGGTGCCGGACATGGAGCATACGACGTCTCCGGCTTTGTCAAGAGAGCATGTATTGGTAATGATGCATCGCTTGGTGTCCTCGGGACGGCGTAGGAACTAAGCGAGCTTATACTTCCTGTCGAAGACTGCTCGGTTTTCAAAGACGGTGGCCGTGACATAGATGCCGATCCAGAAGATCTCGATCCACGGCTAGACCCGCTGCTTGGACCATGAGTTGGCGCGGAATTAGGCAATCCATTCTCTGGCGAATGTACTAATGTTCCTTGAACACCTCTTGGATCAAACCAAGAAACGCCTGCACCAGGAGACTCTCCATAGGTCCGTTGGCTATCAGCCCAACCATGTCGACGACTCGAATGGTGGGAGAGATCACGCGAAGTCGGACTCGACAGTCCTCGCGGTCGTCCGCTACTCGGCTCATCATATGATAGAGTTCTAGGTGAGTGCAGTAGTTCATCTCCGTGGTGTATTCCATTCAATCCTGGTGAGAAATTGCTTTCAATAGTTGACGCTGATGAGCCCATCCTTTGCTGGCGCGAAGGAGGAGGCTCACTACCAGGTTGACTATCAGAACCGCTGACTGTACCGCTGGTTGTGCCACTGGCTCCTGTTGAACCACTAGTACTACTACCACGAGTACTATCAGCTTCTGTCTTCAGGCGTTTAGAGACATCTTTGTCTATCACTTCTGTCAGAATTTGATACTTAATAATCCGCGAGAGTATGGATCTGTTACCTTGTAATTGGCTTGCTTGTCTTTTACGAAACTCATGTAAGTAATCGCAATACTTTCTATACTCGGTTGTCTTTTTATAATCTGCTAGCTCACGATTATATTTCTCTTTTGCCTCGTGTGCTTGTCTTTCAAACGGCTCTTTTTCATCCCGTGCCAAATTTTGCCAATTCTCGCCAACCAATTTGGCGATCTCAGTGAACGTCAAGTTTTGACCCTTTAAGTCCTCTCGCATTTCTAAGTCTGTTAGAAGGTGGCCCTTGCGCTAAATAGCAACAAGGCAATGATCCACAATGTTTGTGGCTGTTGCTATGAGGGAAACGACTTACTATTTGAGAATAGCACATACGCCGAGGGCGGACGCTCCGGAGCATTATCGTCTGCCTATTGAGATGTCAGTTGTTGTCCATCACATACTACCGTACGAGACGGCATCAAAGCCACCCAATCCTCGAAACAATACAACATTTTAAGTGATAAGAAGCGCGAACCTTTGGATGTCGTCTGTATTTTCGTTTCGCGGCGGTCGTCCCATCTGGTTTATCGGATTTGGAGGGTTCGATGCGGTTCGAGTCGAGCTTGGTATCTTCGATGCTGGTGCGGGTAGGAGATACCAAGGATGCCTCGGGCGCGACACCTCTATAATTCGCTATTCGACGCTGGAGTTTCTTTAAGGTTGTTAGTACCCCATCTCTTCTGGCCGTCATTCGAGGGGCCTCCTTACTCTTCGATGGCCGAGTTTAACGCCAAGTGCATCCCTGGAATGCCGCCACGTCAGCCATTGACTCTGAGTTATGACAGAGAACAAAACTCACAGGTCAGATTCGGTGATATCCAGAATCGTGTCCCATGAATCGAAGCCTTGGTCGATAAAGGCGTCGAGGTATTGAGAGATGCCTAGCTCGCCGAAGATGACCTCGAGGGAATTCATATAGCTGATTTTGGCCGCGTGTCTGCGGAACAATCGCCAAAAACTCAATTCAGCATCAGGCTCCCGGACAACCCGTGCGTGTGACGATTACGATGCAACCCGTGAGTAGCTATTTTTTATTTTTTATTTCGGCGGGTAAACCGTTCGCGAGTCGACGTTGCTCTATGGCTGATGGCTCCACGGATTTGATGACAACTCGACCTTTTCCAACGACAACAATGCCCCCAATATACACAAGCGCGAGTCGCTTCTTCGTCACCGAAATAACTGGTCTAATAACCAGTCTACTGGGGTAGTGTCGGGATTGCTTCCAAGGTTGCCTTCCCACGGCACTAACTGTCTGCAGCGGCAGCGAAAAGGGATTCCGAAGCTACGTAAAGATGGAGACGCGTCGTGGATTTGATGCGAAGTTTGGGTGTGGGGCGTGGGGTCTAGAATTACAGGAGTGCGCGCGTGAGTGAGATGCCGAGATAGCTAGGTAGAATGATCTCTTTGCTGAAAAAAAAAGAGAAAAAGAAAAGACACGAGACAATAAAAAAATAAAAACTAAAATAAAAAGTACACCACAGTTGGGGAATGCGCGAGCTCTGATGCGGGTTTTGCAAGATGGTGTATGTTGTGGCATCAAAGGGTTGTGAATCGAATTTGTCTGTTTGCCCCGTGTTGGTCAATGGCAATGTTTAGGGGAAATGTGGAAAATTGGCATTCTGGATCCCGGGCTGTTGTGGTGATATACGATCCCTCTGCATTTTCCAGATCTCGATGAGTAGCGCAATCGATGATAATCAAAAGAACTGATGTGTGACAGCAAAAGGGAAAATCAGAAAAATAACGGTTACGGCAAGGACCCGGAAAATGCTAGCGCTTGCTCGATGGGAAAAATAGAAACTCACCTACAGGACTAGCTCCCATTTCTCTTCTTCTTGATGGCCGGCGGGAAGTCCTGAGAACATGCAAGTACGGAATGGCCTGATGGGCTGATGGACAATAATATGTCGACTGGTGGGCACTTCGAAAACACTAGACAGTAGACACACTGGACACGGTACCTGGGTATGTAACTATCGAGGTGTGAGGTCACGCTTCTTGCGCCTCTGCAAGTCCCCCGGGTCTGGGCGAGACCGTTCAGGAACGTGACTATTCCTAGATGATCATAGCCGGACTAAGTACCAAGGCCCATAAATGCAGAGTAAAATGCATGGAGTTGGTGAGAATCAAGCTCATGCAGCCTAGCCAGGGACTAAAGCTTAGTGCTCCATAGGCAAGTTCTCGCCAGCTCAAAAAGGGCCGTCCATCTTCATGTCCCTATTTTTCTCTGAAGATGCCGATGTCGATGTTGATGATGATGATGGTGATGGTGATGATGGTAAAAAAGAACTCATGGAGAAGTCGAACCAATTTACAAATCATTGGAACGAACCCACGCTACCTACGCTGCCCATACTTCCCAATGGTACAGCAGTAATAGCAGCCGAGTGAAAAAGAAAAGGTTACAGGCTGGTGGGAGAGATCGAGATCGCAGACCGATGCTTACGACAAATAAGATGGACGTACCGCCAGTGGGTTGCTTTCATCTCGTGTCTCTTGCCAGGATGTGTGTCTGCTCCCGAGCTCGCCGCTATCTTGCCTCGCGATGTACCTTTTTCGACGTCGTGCCTGGTACCGAAATAGAGAGAGAGAGAGAGCCTCTTTGTTTCGATGGCAAATAAGTATTTACGGCTTTCCTTGCTTAAGTCTCGCCCGTCTTCCCTCATCAGGGACGAACTCAGTCTTCCCAAAAGGGACTGGTCTCTGTTGCAGTCGTCCAGAAGATCGGTGATGATACTGATCTTGTCAGGTACCTCTTCTATCTCTTCCACTGTAGGCAAGGTAAGTATCGGGGTGTCGGACCACTAGCCAATGTTGAGAGAGGAACGGAAGCCAAGGGCTAGCAGCAGGTTGTCAACGGGGCCAATGAGATTCAAGAAGATTTAAAGAGGGCAGGGTGCCGCAATCGACATTTCAGCCCGGGATCGAAAGTCTTGGCGACGGTCGAGCTAACGAACCCCAGACTACCTTAGTTCCGTCAGATGTTTTTTATTTCCTATTGCATCCACTTCCAAATATCGGCGATTGTGTGCCAGTGTGCCAATATGCCCCTCTCGCGCCCCCACTAGGAGGTGGGGGAGGGAATGGATGGCTGATGGGATGGGGATGGCGAGATGGTAGGATGGCAATGGATTGCAACAGCCATCTGGCAGTCTGGTACGGTACTGTTGTTTGTATCTGGTTCCCGGTATTGTGGTATTTTGAGCTACTGTCAGATGTCAGGTTGTATGCGAATCTGTAGGCTCACCTTGGCTACCATAGGCTAGGTTCGAGATTCGATCGATGGAGGACGACGAGAGTAGAATAGATTCCCCTTTGCAAGAAGATATCATAACCACCGTCATTGTGGGACAAGATCGAGATTTAAGAAAGGCTTCCAGCTTTCACGGTCTGTACGGTCAAGTCAAGACAGTCTTGACAATATCTAGTTAACGACGGCATGAGTTGCACTGTATTATGTATGAGATTATGTATGAGATTATGTAGGTAAATAAGTAGGTAGGAAGTACGCTATTGATTGATCCTCCAGCGGTATAATGACGGAGAATCACCTGATCATTCGTATGTATAATATCGGTTTATATCATATACATAGGTATGTATCTTTGTCCCCTTTTAATGCATATACCACACTGAAGACTTGAGAGGGAACCGAGAAACTTCCAAGGTTCGGCATCTGTCACAATTCACAATTCACAATTTCGATTTCTTATCGAAATAAATGGAATTCTTTGTCAGTCGCAGCCACGAAACAACCTTAGCTGACAAGCTGACGTTACCAACCCGAACCTTTAGATTCCCCAGTCCGACAACTCGGAGTAGCCTCATCCTAGACAATAAAGGTAAGTGTAAAAAATACACGTGGTATTGCACGAGTAGCAGACTGGCACTGGCAGGCTACATAGCAGACTAGCAGACTAGCAAATGCATGGACACAACATCTGTTCGTGTTTCTTTCTGGTGTTGAGAATCCTTGACGCTTGCACGCTTGCACGCTCGCTCTCTGCGCTATTGCAATATCCACATCCAGTTACGGCATGTCCCAAACTGTTGAGAAACGTTTTAAAATGCCGAGATCCAGAGATCTAGACAATAAGGAACGAAAAACAATTTTCCTTTTGACATCGGAGTTATTTTCCAGCTGGAGAGAAGATCTGCATTTGAGGCCACCATCTATTATACTGTCGATCTTCTATGGAATAAGACCATCGCCGCATACTTATTGTGCAGAGAGTTCCATTTAACATCCTTTCATATTAATTAAAATTCTTTAGTTGTTCTCACGTGGAGAGGCTGACTGTTAGAGCCTATCAGGGACTTTCACCAATCATCCGTTTCGTCTTCAAGGTCCCTATCGAATCTTGGATCCAGAATTCCACCTATTAGATAGAATAAGGCTACTGCGGTAATTTCACCATGCCTCAATCACCACCGTCGTCGAACGATGACACGAAGGCTCAAAAGCCTAACGGCAATTCTGCGGGCACTTCTCGTCCTATCTCGGCACAAGCAAGTGTAACTGAGGTAAGCTAGCAGCCTCGATAAATGTCTTAAGTGATAGGTATCTCATACTCTAACACCCAATCTCATGATTAGATCCTCCGAGACTTAAGAATGTAAGTATGCTTATCACCACAACCTTATTGACTTAAGAGTATGTTTCATGGGATGATCAACAGTCGATCTCGTCAAGTCATTCAAGTTTGCCTATTCCCGACCTAGAGGTTCAGGAGGCGTGGCCACATGGAAATGCCCAAATTCGCCTCGGATGTCCCATTGTTCATCATGCCAATCACTTCCAGGCCCCCGAATTACCCATCCTTCCTAGCATGCCAAAGTCTCTTTTTGCATACGTGCTGGCATGGCAGCATGGTAAGCGCGGCTTTTCCCCATCGCGCGAACCCCTGTCTGTCACCAAAGGTCTAGATCTCCGCCTAGTGGCGACGAACGAATCCGACTCGCATTTCACCTAACCGAATCCCACCTGGGTGTAATATCTGCATGGGAGAAACAGTTCGCTTTTATCGGTTTTCCCCATTACATACTACATTCCCATCGTGGAAGTCTCCGGGTACCTATTTGACAGTCTCACTCGCATTGCTTCCTGCTAGTACCTAAATGGCTAGCAGTAACCATTTGCTCCACATTGTGATGCCTGGCAAAGTTGCTTAGATCACCAGTCTTCCTTATGGCAACGTCAATGCTGAGGTCTTTGAGTACTTATGAGTCCTCAGTTTCGACGTGACGTGTCTATGGTTATAGTTTTTGTGGGATGACGGTAGCCTTGCAAGCTCCCAGCTTGTCATAGTACTATGTACATACCTACGTAGTACCTAGTCGGAATATTCACACCAAATGTCGCCAGTGTATATCTGTCTATATCTTCATAGCAGATCAGAAGCTCACACGCCACTTCTCTCAGTCTCTGCTGAGGTTCTTGTAGAATCACGCAGCTAACGTGTGTTGTAAACAGGGGCGAGCTACAGGCCGGTGCTATTGAAGCAAAACTTGACCATATAGAGCGTCGTCTTGATGATATGATGGCAGGCATCGAGAGTGATGGGAAGCTTGAGGCGTCTGGTCCGAAAGAGCAGGAACCCGAAGCTAAGAAATGATATGTTGTGTTTCTCCGCGTCTATCGAGCCAGCTGTGTTTATTGGACAGGGGGGTTTCCCGTGGCGCTTACTTGGAATTGCATAGTCGACGATTATTACGAGCTGAAGGAGTACCTAAACCGCGCAACCCCCAGCGGTGAATTTTGCCACCTCCTCATACCTGCTACTCATATTTACCTATATTCGTCCCCGCATAGATTTCATACATACATATTACATAGCTATTCTAAGAATTCACAGGAGCTGTTATGGTAGCTACCCCGCAGATATGATGGCCTTACAGATCTGATGACAGATAGAACGACACAGATTGGACCGGCCATCTGACGAACCGGGAAACATATTGTACCTGGATGCTTAGTCCTACGGTGAAAAGCGCGATGTGACCATCTTAAAGACGTTTTATGGGCGTATTGAAGGGTTTAAAAGGATGATGGCCAATTCCGATGGATCGCAAAGAGCTGCCGCTGAGGCTCATGACATGGGTGACGCGTGTGTGTACACATGTATGGTGATGGAAACAACTAATTCCTCGACATACGATGGAGATATGGCACGATAGTATCAGAGATATCGCTTCGATGAAACTACATACATACATATCTACATACGTAGCTTTCTAAGAAGCTTTTCCGTATTTCTTCGCGTACATAGATAGGTACCTAGGTAGGTAGGTAGGTAGCTAGCTACGGCTTACATGTAATATTTCGCGGCATCCATAGGTATGCTTAGATCCTGCTATCGTGAGAACATGGCCTCTTAGCTAGCAGTGTACTGTGTCCTTAAACATTAATGTTTACCCAGGTTATGACTAGACTGGAGGCTAGATAATACTGTGTATATATTATAACTAAATAGGTGTCAAGAGAAGCAGTCACAATGAATGAGCTTGGTATTGATATATCTAGGTAGATACGCGGAGTAGTCCCATTCGAGAGCTTCACAAGCTTTTCCTAAGCTATTAGGTATAATATAAACTAAGGGGATGAGTTCGTAGTCAAATGCTTTAAATAACCCCTGATTAGAGACATTTTATTAAGCATGCTAATAGAAACCACTTGCCCACCTAACAAAGTACATACATATGGGCTGTTTACTCACGTGGAGCAATCCTATCGACTTACTTTGTCTAAATTTTGGGGAAGATAGCAGGATACAAGGAACGTATTCATGTCTCAATCGAGGTCGACAGCATGCCGATCCTTTGAACTGCAGAACGGGGATCCACTGATCAATCCATAAATTCGGTGTCTTCTTTGAGTATCGTAGAATAACACTTTGATCGACCAGGCCGGATCATCTACATCTAGGCCGCAGAAGTCGGGCTAAGGATCGTAAGGTGGTCCGATAATCTGACGACAATTTACTCATCGCGTGATAAGACACCGGAGCTCGCTCCGTTCCATCTAATTTATTTCTTCTCTACTATCCAAGACACAGATACTGTACCCGGGAGTATATTTCGACTTCATTCGGGCACCTTCTTCAACCCCGGGTTCGTTTATTAGAGACATGTGGGGAAGAGTGATATTTATGCACGTATATACCATACATATTCTATGGTGATGTGCATCACAAGCCTGCGCTCGAGAACGTCTAGGCTTTCCTGCATGAGAGTGTTACATCATCGATTTCTATCATTAATGACCTATCTAGCAGTTTTTAGTATATAATACACATACTACCTATAGGCACGTATGTACAATCGCGGAGGACATTCCGGTTCTCGGGGTTAGAAGCTCCTGTAGGATATCCTGCCTGCTACCACTAACACCGGACGACCCGTGGGATGATTATAGAGACATTTAGATTTGGAAGGCAGCCCGAGCTACAGCAGCTGCGCCCTCGTACTTCCTACCAATGGAAATTACTCGCGGAAATAGAACAAGAATCTCATCGACGGAGCAATGGGTTGCAACAACCCGGCGTACGGATTTGTTGACGAAGTAGTCGTATTATACGGCACCGACTGCGTCCTAGATTGTCCCATTAGCCTCGGAACCGGGTGTTGATAATAGGAAGGCGGAAAGGGTTTAGGATATCGAAGGACTTGACAATCATCTACACGTATATACTAGGCTGGGGTGGTACGAAATAGCAAAACAAGCGTTAGAATTGTTGCTGTACATACAAGAACAGAAACTCCCCACAATCTCGGAGCAATATACTTCCACGAGGGGGAAAGCGTTGGAGTTCTTCGAGTTGGCAGAAACCGCCTTGTCCTCTGTGGCCATCAATAACACCGAAAAATAGTATCATTGTCGGCATTTGGTTTTATTGTTGAACGGCAGATTCGAGAACATATGATGATATGAACGCTTGGACTTATGTTTTTGGTCTGCTCTAGCACTAGGTAACTACTGCATCTAACAAGCAAATATAATAGTTGTTTCATGATAGTCATGGGCTTTAGATATGATAGTATCGTAGACTAACGGGGTGTTAACGTCAACATCACTCGTCATTTCATACCAGGTAACTTCTTAGGTAGGAGTAAGACCTTCACCTGCTTTCCATGATTTCAACAATCCAATCTGCTTGGATAGCGCTGACTTTCTTGGCGTAGCTCCTTTGCGTGAACACGTGCTCTAAAAACATGATCGCCTCCCTTTTCTGCCCATGCATCGCGCTCGACGGGTGTATAGCCACTACATGTTTCCCCTGTATTGTGACATAACTAGAGTCCGGCGCCAGTAGGGCGCATTTCGTCCCGAAGCCCTTCATGAAGCACTTGAGGAGCAGAGTTGCTCTTTCAGGAGACATGGGTACGAACGGTTGAGGATCTGGTGGCGGTATCTCAGCAAGCATCTTTTCCTTTAGGCATATGCCTCTAAGCTGCTTTCGGATATTGAGGGCCTGTTTCATGTTCCGGATATTGATCTTCCGTTTCTTGCACCACTCGATCCGATCAGCGTTTTCCGCCGCGTACCGTTGCATAGTAGTTAGATACGTGAGGATGTCTCCTTCCCGGCGGTATAGCTCCTTGCGGTACTCCTCGACCTCTTCTCTCACTTCCTCTGATTGTAGCTGGTGAAATATGTTCTCCCCTGACGTAATGCAAGCAATGATATCGATGACTTCGAGAAGGCAATCATACTGGGGCTCGCTAGCCGCAAGAAGTACTCTCCCGTATGGTGCAGAAACTGGGAAGAGAGCTAGCTTTCTTCCGATTTTCGTGATACTGCCGTCGTCTGCTAGCGCACCTAAGAAATGGAGATGTATCAAAGCCTTTTCCACAGACTCGATATCAGGGAAGTCCATTAATGGAAATGAGAGAATATCATTGATGCCACGTGCCTTCATCGTCAAGACGGCACCCAAGACGTCGTTGCGCAGAATTTCAGGTAAATCCGCGTCCTTGAGGGAGTCGTAGGTGTCCGAAGTGTAAAGCCTAAAGCATTTACCTGGCCCTTCACGTCCGGCTCGGCCAGTCCGTTGTATTGCTGATGATTTTGAGATTGCCTTAGCTAATAATGATTCCATTGCCAGCTGTGACCGGAATTGTTTGACTTTAGCCTTTCCACAGTCGATCACGTAGCGGACGCCTGGGACGGTGACGGACGTCTCGGCGATATTTGTTGCTAAAACTATCTTCCGCGTGAAGCGATTTTTAACGGGTTGAAATGCATCTTGTTGCGCTTGGATGGATAGTTGACCGTATAGAGGACAGGCTAATAGTTTCGGCACATCCGAAGCCAAAGTAGCACTGTATTCTTCGATGAGGCGTTGAGCAGCCTCGATTTCTTCCTGGCCGGTAAGAAAAGCTAATATATCGCCGGGCAATGGCTCATGTGAATGAATGTCGAATATTTGCTTGAGAAGGGCTTCTTGGATATCTGGGACGGGTCTGGTTGTGTGCTTGATATCTACGGGATATTGCCTTCCTTTTATTCGGAGAAGCTGAACGGAAGAGCTCGGATCTCGGGGTTTGAAGAAATCTTGTATTTTTTCCACATCCGCCGTTGCGCTCATGATTATGACCTTCAGGGGAATACCGCCTCGGCCAGCTTTGTCACCCAGAAGCATCTGCTTTAGGAATCCAGCGATCATGTCGACGTCGACACTCCTCTCGTGAATCTCATCGACGATGATAGCGCTATACTGTCGCAAATTTGGATCTCGTAAGATTTCCTGGAGAAGCATACCTTCCGTGAGAAACTTGATTTTAGTGCCTTTTGGAACATTATGGTCGAATCGAACCGAATATCCAACAGATCCTTCGCGAGATGAGCCAAGAGGAGTTCCCATTTCACGAGAAACTCTGCTAGCTAGAGTCGTCGCAGCAACTCGACGTGGTTGGGTAATGGCGATCATACCACCCACGCTCACTGTATCAGACTCGATCCGAGCCTTTTTCTTTCGGCACCAGGGTTCGTCGCATAGAAACTGAGGGACTTGGGTACTTTTACCCGAACCGGTCTCGCCAACGATGAGTAGCACATTGTTGTCATCTCGTAAACTTGTTCTGATCTCATTTTGGTGAGCCCATATAGGTAATGCTTTGCGAGATTTCAACAACGATGGATCTCCGCTGGTTGCAAGCCTCTTTTTCGCATTTTTCTCGCGAAACTCTAGCTTGGCTTCCTCTATAGACTTCTGTTGGGGTTCAGCTATTGTGACGAGCTGCTGATCCGTTGATGGTTGCTCCGGTGTTTTCTTTTGAGGGTTAAGGTAAGCACTTAGAGATATTATCTTGTCGCCAATTTTTACAACCGAAGCATCACTCGTCACCTTTGTTTTTCGTCTCTTGGGTTTATGTTCATCTTGAGCCATTTTGGGTTGCTGTCGAAATAGAGATGGTTGATGTTTTCTGACTGGAGAAAAGTTTAGTTAGATCCCAAGAAGGTAGTCCCATAATTATAAGAAATGCCCCACACCGTGTGCGCCACACTTTACTTTGAGGTGATGAAGATTAATCTCCACAGAATGGAGTTAGATTACATAAGCGTTTCATGCATGAATAACACTGTATTTCTTCGTACATATTTTGGTGTCTGTAAATGCACAGTACTATGAAGGTTAAGGCCAAAAGTTTGCATCTAACTAGGGGTCAAACCTGTGTAAATTGAGACCTCTGTGCACGGCTGTGAAAAGCTTTGTCTTAGTGGCTGGTTGCCCTGGAATAGCGGTTAACCAACTAAATTCTAGCGCAAATATCACCATTAGATTTGAGGCTGATACAGTGCCGATTAGTTGCTGATCTAATCACGCACTGGGCAGAGTCCCAAAGGATGTGTGAAACTTTTGGCCTTAACCTTCTACCTACGACCTACTTCACGCATGATACCCATCGTCAAATAAACAGAAGCTACGTCCTGGACGATACATCTTTCTAATTTAAAGTTTCAAGTCATAACATTTCATTGTACAGTAAGATTGATTAGGGAAGTTGCAACTTACTTAGTATACCCACCATTTCCTCATTAGGTGGTCTTCATGACGGCCAAAGGCAGGTACACCTCGATTTCCATCTGAACTTCGTAGAGAAGGCGCTGCCCTCAGAGTAAAATCATGGACGTCGGGTGACTTCCAAATTTAAGAGATACACTGTTCTCCATACCTAGTATTCTATATAAAAAGTTTGAACTACCGTAAACCTATTCTCTTCTTTCCACTCGTCAACATTTTCACATTGACGATTCCCAACCACAACTTTCTCGTGATTTTTCTATCACTTCACAAACATCAAACAAAAAAATAATCTACCGTCATACTCATTGACTCACATCAGTTCCATACTATCTTCAATAGTATACTTGAACATAGCACTCGTCGTATTACTTGTAAAAGCCGGATATCGTCAATTACAACAGAAAATCAGTGCGCATTATGGAGGTTCCTCGTTTAGACGCCGCTTCTGGAGCGTATATGCTCGGATGCGCTTTACTCAAACACGGGAAGCTACTTCAAGGTATTTACTAATTGCATCATATCCTACCTACATGATTCCATCCATACTAACTAAACTCTACTCCTTAGCGGAGCTCGTGTTCCTTGAAGGAGGTCGTCTTGCCCAGAACGACTACCGCTTTCCGTCTGGCAGAGCAACCGTCAGATATGAAATGGGTAATTACGCAGGTGCTGTGTATTTCCTCGGTCGTGCGTTGCGACTTGTCGACCCGCAATCAGACGGTGTCACGATGCAGGAGCTCTACCTCTCCTTAGCTAAGGCATGCCTTCTATCTGGCCACCTTAAGAAAGCTCAGACAGCGATTTCAAACATCACGTCGGAGCATGATCGTCGTCCACTCGAACAAATCCTCCTTGGCATAGAGCTAGCAACGCCTGTGCCTGATCATTCCACTGACACAGCTGCAGGCGAATCTGACAGCCAAAATCAAGGGTCAGGCTCGCAGCCCTTGTATTCTAATAAGAAGGTCCTATGGAATGAAGTATTCGAACGTCTAGCGAGGTATCGACCAACATTGTAAGGATTCACAATTCCAAACCCATAATTTACATGCCAGCTCATACTAACATGTATGGTACTATAGGAGAGACGAACGCAGGTTCATTGCCGTGAGCAGTGATAATATACATCCACTTTTTCGGGGTCCATTAACTGAGTCAGGCCAACGGGACTATTCCTTTCTCTTTGCTAACACCGGCGATGCGAGAAATGTATTTGTAACATTGGCTCAGATCGGCGAGCTGGCCTCAAAAAGGCTCTCCCTAGCGACCAAAATGTTCTACTTTACATTGGTCGATCTCGAACCTGCGGCACTCGCTAGAAACCTTTTATTTTTCCGCATGATGGCCGACAGCACCGCGGAATCAGGGACGAAGCAACGAGTGACCCTGGCAACCCTGACATACACCTTCGCCGCTCAAGTTATGCCATCCTGGGCTTATGATAGGCAACAGGTTGCGATAAAGCATGTCCTTAACGACTTACATGGAGATGTTCCTCTAATAATGGGCCGGTTCTCTATCGACTCAGCCACCCGAGGTTTCATATCTAGCCATCTTCAAAATTGGCAGAAATCCCCACAAGACTGGTATAGCGCAGAAGGAATCCTCGGCCTAACTCGGCAGCAACATGCAGAAAAGAAAATGATCATTGAGGCGAGGGGAGGAGATGTCCCTATTGATAGGCCTCCGCCTGGGTGTGAGCCTGGTAGTCGAGACACACTTGCCTTCCAGGACCTAAGTTTCATGCTTCCTTCAACCCTTTTAATGAAAGAGAACGAACCTGGAATGCTGGAGTTGCTTGGTGAGCGTAGCCTTGTAGCCAGTCTCCCACCAATTCACAAGGTGCTGCTGGACATATACGTGAAACAGTGTTGGAGGCCGAATATGACGCTCCTCGACTTCGACTTATATTCGTCGAAGCAGTCTGATTACGCGCCCGCTCTAGATTTCACACCCCAAGAAGTAGTGTGCCAACTTTTCTGTGGATCTAGGCCTGAAAATCTATTACCAGGTTGCTGTGGTGTTTTCGAACACCTTACGGGTTTCTTTAAGCTTGTTGCGGAGCAGTTTGAGATGACCCGGCACCAGACGATGTTCAAGATGGTTGCCAATGATGCGGCCAACGTCATGGAATCAGCGGGATTACATCTTCTTAACCAGGATAATACAAAATTCCCTGATCGATATGATACGATATATATGGGTCATCTATCAGGCTCCATTGGTGGTCCATTGGCTACTTTTATCCATGGCATTCCAATCCTCCGTCACGATAATACTTCTGAATTAGAGTCCACAGTCGCCTTCAACCGGACGCAATGGGTCACATATGACCAGTTTCTCTCTGAGCACCTTAGCCTGGATGATCGATCAACTATAACCAACACATTCGCAGCAGGTCTTACCGAACAAACTGCTTGGGTGGAGAGTTATCTATCTCACAAAGTTTTCAGTCATGACTGGATCTCTTCTTACTGCCCTTTAAGTTGGTCGCGCACGAGTAGCAAACCTCTACGTTGGGACCAGCTTATGCCTCAACATGAGTTGGTGAAGTGGCTACGTATGTACTTTCTGAAACTTTGTATCCCCCCGTGCCGAGCCAACGCTCGTCGTAATGATGCGTATACGTCATTGAATATGACCATCTTCTTCCGCTTGACGATACATTTGTCCCGTATCGGTTACCCATCACACTGGTTGTCGTCAGTGCTCATGGACATATGTACTGGGAAAATCTCCAGTCAAAATGGTGCACCAGAAATGATGGTCGCCGACAAGCTCAAGACAGCGCACAAATCTCCACAGTCTAGATTCTGCATCGAACCATTCATAGAAGAATTCAGAAGCCAGTTAGGAATTTGGAAGCTTCTCCTCCCGTTCAACATTCTCCAGAGCGATAGCCGATTACCACGCATCGACACAATTCGGGAGTACAAGCAACGTTTTCCACACCCTGATCTACCAACATTGAACTACAACCCCAACGTTGCTCTTATACTCTGGGATGTGCACAGAAATGGAGAGATACCTCGAGACAACTTGCGTCAGGCCTTGCTGGATGATAAAAATACCGATCCAAAGTACCAAGGCATCTCCAGCCAAACAGGCCGTGCGCACGTTATTTCAACAATAAAGCTTGCCTCGCCTGCGATGACTGCCAGTTTCTGGTTTGCTGACGGACCTATCCAAGATATACTCTCGACAAGTGACCATTGGGAGGCCTGGCTCTGGGATATTCGCGACTGGACACTAAAATTAGGACCAGCGAGAGTTAATCAGATGACTCTGACGGTCGGCGATTCATGGTGTTCAGCTAGTAAACACTAGGTACCTAGGCAATGGATGGAGATGGATAACCGTATTGGGTTCTCAGACGGCGGACAATGAAGAATTGTGAATACGAAGGACAGGTGGTTGTTCATATGATGCTGCACGGTTAGGTAACTCAGAAGCAGGTGCTTGGCATGTGCACAATCAATGGTTCCTATAGCTTCTTTCTCATGGATGCAATGTTTGTATTTAAACAAGTTCATTAACGGCATCCTGTTGCTGGAGAACTATCACGGAATAATGCGGCGTTTCAGTTAATTTATAAGCTAAAAATTTCACAATGCTAAAGGTCATAAGGTTAACGCAGAATAGGAGCTATATAACCTTGTAGATTGACAGGTACCCAGCTCTCCTACTGTACTTAAATAACATACCATTGATGATTTGAGTAGAAAGCCTCAGGTAAATCGTAAGGTGCAATCGAGGTATATTAGTCTAATCCGTTTCTCATAAGTTGGGTCAACCATTTACTATTTCATGTGGTGGACTAGGACTAGAATATTAGTCATATTATTATTTTGTCTTGTTATAGTAATGTTGTGGCTAGATCTTATATGGAATATTATAAAAATTATAGTTATAACTAAAAGGACACCATCTTGTTCTGATTGTCCAAAATATCATTGCTCTTTGTGTATCAAATAATGATTCTTGCCCGTGAGATGTTCCTCTATCCATCACCCCAGGTGCCTTTGACAAAACCAAGAAGCTTCTCCTGTACAAAAGCCAGACTCTGGCGGATAATCGAAATATACGGGATGCTGCTTTATAGGTTAGTTGACACGAACCCCGTTAAACACGTAGTTATGTGTACATACTATAAGTTGGTCTCAACTCTCTGTCTCTCAGCTTTCTTCCGGTTCAACGCCTCGTGGTACATAGTATATGAATCGAACATGCCTGTCTCCTGGAAGTAGGTCTCATAATGCTTGAGCATTTCCCTTAAGTTTTCCGGGTGACTTTCCGCTAGATCATGAACTTCGCCGATATCCTTGGAGAGGTCGTACAGCTCCCATCTACCCGGTCCTTTAGGCGGGGGAAGGAACAGCGCTTTCCAATCACCTACTCTGACGGCAGCGACCCCGAGCTGTTCCCAGCCGACGATGTCCGTAGGTTCGTATATCTGGATACTTTCGTCCTTCGGGCGCTCTAAGATCGGCCTCCATGACTTCCCCCGGACGGGCATCACCTCCCTCCCGCGGAAGATAGGACCTGGGTGTTTCAAGCCCGCAAGATCCAGGATAGTCGGGACGACATCCATGACTGTTGTGAAAGTGCCGGTGACTAGGCCGGTTTGTTTCAAGGCGGGAGGATACCGCACGATGCAAGGACAGTGGATCCCGCCCTCGGTCGAGTGTGACTTCGCTCCGCGCGCAGGAGCCGTTGCTGCGCCAGCCCACTGTGGTCCATACCACACGAATGAGTTGTAATTGCCGATGTTATCTAGCGAATTATCGTAGTATTTCTGAACGATGTCTTCGACCGTGTAACCAGCGAGGATAGGCAAAGCCTCTAGTAATTGCCCCTCGGCGCCATTATCAGACATGAAGACTATGAACGTGTTGTCGAGCTCGCCTGTGTCTTCTAGGTAGGCTCGTACGCGACCTATATTCACATCGATGAGGTCAACCATTGCGGCGTAGACCTCCATAGCTCGAGAAGACTTCCTCTTCTCTTCCTCTGACAGCTCTTCCCAAGGTTGAGTCTTCAACATGTGCAGGAGCGCTGGTTCAACGTCGGGCGGCACAAGCCCCTTCTCTATCAAGCTTTGGAGCCTACGATCCCGTAGTGCGACAGGACCGTCGTCATACTTACCTCGGTACTTCTCGATAACCTCCTGCGGGGCCTGTAGCGGCCAGTGAGGGGCTGTAAATGGGAGATACCCGAAGAAAGGCTGAGCTCTCTCTTCTTCTGTTCTTTCCGTTAAGAAGTCCAAGAAGTAGTCCGTAAATGTGTTCGAGGAGTAGAAGTCATTGGGTAGATCCGTACTTCCGTTGATGAAAACCTCATCTTTCATCCAAATCCCATCGCCTTTAAAAATGGCTGTTGGTTTCTCCTTGAGATCATACAGTTGTGGCTCATGATTAAAATGATTTCCGGCTCCGGGAAGAGTAGAAAGTACCTTGGTGAATCCTCTTGCGTAGGGACCAAGCTCCTTCTTTAGACCTAGGTGCCATTTCCCGCTCATGAATGTGAAGTACCCTGCGTCTTGTAGGATCTCTCCCAGGGCAGCAACGCGGTAGTTCAAGTATCCTTCATAGCCAGGCTTGTCCTTAAAGATATCAGGGGCCTTTTTCTGAACAGAGACTGTTAGCTAAGTACCCAGCTAGGGAGTTGGTACGTATTGGAACCAGAGAACTTGCTATCTTCTCGGCCATTACTCCTAGCCCGGCTATATGTGAGTCCGTCCCCGATAGGAGCATAGCTCTCGTAGGGGAACATGATGCAGCCGTGTGGAAGCCGGTCATGCGAATCCCTTCTTCAGCCAGCTTTTTCAAATTGGGCGTGTCGATCTCGCCTCCATAAGGGGAAGTGTCACTAAACCCCAAGTCGTCTGCGACGATGATTAGAAAATTTGGCTTCTTCTCAGCCATCATAGATCTAATATACCGATCGTATATAAATGCAGAAAGCGCGGAAAGCACAAAAATACCAATGAGTGAGCGCTGTAAAGCCCCTCCCAGAAGAAGCCACATGTCTCATCTACGAGCGCAGTGGCGTTTCCGTGTTACCGGCAAATATGATAATGGATATACCCATCAGGCGAGCAGGGAATATAGCCAGGCATAATTTGCCTACATAGAGAAATAGCATATTTATCTTAGATTTGCCTACCTGAGCCTGCTTGAGGTCAATGATTTTTTACGAAAGTCGCTTCATAAGAATTAGAAGAGCTTTGGGCGAACTCATCTACTGGGACGAACTGACGTCGCTGTTTGATTTAGGAGAGAGAGCTTACTAGAAAAGGGGGAAATGGGTGAATTAAATAAAGTTGCCTCAGAAATTGCATTAACAATGTTAACAGCAGAATCCCCTTAACGATATTTACTTTTATTATATTATCATTACATACCTCGGTATATAAATAAGAGCTGGAGTGGATCATTAAAGGAGCATCATGACCACGTGTATGGTGGCCCATAGGTGGTACTGTGCCAAAAAAGAATTAAATTTTGGAAAATAGAAGTAGCTATTCCTAATACGGTAGTTGTGCTGGTGGGTA